>JABMBR010004626.1:0-22811 GCA_018881525.1 Meteorus sp. PSUC_FEM 10030008
ATATATATATATATAACGAGAAGTATCTTTCATCGCTACTGAATATTTTTTTGTGATGTTCCCCATAGATGTTATAATGAAGTAAGGGAGGAAATTCCTACGAAAGAAAGAGATTTCCATGTTAGTGAAGAATTTGCCCAGAATTAGTAAGATGCGCTTGCGCAACGTTTTCGTGACTAGCTGCTGTCCAAGGGGACGACGAGAAATGTCAGAATGACGTGGATAAGCTTGTCCGCGTATCCAATCAATATTTGCTCACTGCAGAATCTACAGTCTGTAGTCTTCTACAGAAGTCCGTGAAATTTTCAAATGAATTCTATCAGTAGTACTTTACTTTCAGATTAGTCACATGAGTTCTTTGGAATTCATAGGATTGGAAAATAGAACGGAAGAAATGAGAACGTTCTCGTGAATAAATTCTAATGCTGCGATTATACATCACGACAAAAGAAGTCTATCATCAATAAATTATTATTATTACTCGTAATAATATGCGTACACATATTGTATTTATGTACATTGTTCGTGTGCTAATTATCCCGGTTCATAATGGATTGTTTCCGCACGGGAGTCATGCGCCCAAACAATACTTAGTTATTTCCATTAACTTGCGATGTGAATCACACCCGATGCACCTCGTTATGATAATTAATCACTGGTAATATTAGCGGACACGGTTGGCTTCATTGTCAACACATTATTTTAATGGTGATTTAAGGATTGAACTGGATCCCACAATGTATTAATCAATTGTCAATTTCCTCAGATGATTTAAGTATCCATTGGGAAACAACAAAGGAAATGGATCGACAAATATACATTTGGCAACGTGTGGGCGGAGAGGTAATGATACGTGACGGCGAAAGATATCTACATTGAGTGTCAGATCGTCAGTTAATTAATTGCGTCGCGACTGGCAACAATGTAATTTTGTTTGGCTCTTTAAATAGATCAGGAAATGCCGTCACGCAATGTCACACGTGACGAATAGCCGACGTGTATTTTAGGACAAGTCCACCAGTGTACATACATCAACGGAAAATTAATAAACAGTTTATTAGTGTTGTTGACACCGGTAGTGAACAAAGAAAAAATAAAGAGAGAAATTTTTTCTCTTCACAAGATAGTTCATGGTCGGAGTAAATTCAGGAATAAGCAAGAAAATATTAAATTACTGAACTAACGTAGATGAAGTATTTTCGCCGCTTGATTAAAAGTCATGAATGAGAACGGTTCAATTGCGTAGTATATTATGGAATCGTTTGCTCACCCAATGAAAGTTACCCTCCATTTCTACATTTATATCGCACACATACAGATATAGGTATAGAAGAGTCTATCGTTCCTCGCGCGAAACCACTCTCAAAGAACGTTATCTCCCGTGAGACTATCTGTGTTTCATCGCAGGAAATTTCTACTGGAGCATTTCAACAGCAACCTGCTGTATAATTCTACCTAAGCAGGTCGCGGACTCCAATATTTAGAGAGCCATGCCCGGACTCCTTTTTACACCGGAATATAACAGAGAAAAAGGGATGTCGAGATGTTCGATAAGTACACTGGCGTTGGGGAATAGACTTAAGATTTCATGACATACCAACATCCTGAAATGGAGTAGAGTACTTGGTGCGCCCTATTCATTTTGTATGCACAGACAACCGTGTGACGAGACTTGGTTACGTTCGGATCCAAAATGACTTTGGGGGCGCAGCCCACCAACTCTTCGAATGCATGTGGCGCGCTAACTTATATAATTCACCCCTTGCATTCTCTCGTGTCAAAGAGTTCCTATTCATTTTACATGCTCCACTTCGTATAAGAATGAAAAAGCAACTTCAATGAATAATTATACACAATGAATATATCAACGATACTTCCCGTTGTACATCTCAGTTTAGCGTGCCAGAAACTTCGCTCCCTAATGCAAATTATTCCAATTTTTATGCTAAAAATTATACCCCAATAACGGAGATTTTATCTCATGCATGAGCAGAAATAATGAACTGTAGAGATGGACATAAAGGTGTCTACAGGTAGATGCAAATTCGTACAATCATCTCACGGTAAGTGGTCATAAATGGCTGTGACTGTGGTATTATATCGATTCTTTGATGGTGTCCGCAGAAAGGACTTGTGGAGGATGCAGAAATTGAACTGAGGTCTGAAGATTGTGGTGAAGAAAGGTGAATATGGGTATGTGCTACAGACCAGGTACACTGTCCGACGATCCTTTCTATATTATCGTTCAACATTCGCTCGATTTCTATTTAATGTCGATGGTCCATGAGTGCTGTGAACTCAGTACGACTGGACCGACCAGATCTATTCAGTCTTGGAAATGATTGGGAAGAGAATGCTAAAATGAATTAAGAAATGAATTTATGGACTGTATTGTGTGACAACACATAAATATTCGTTGATGGTTACAAGAATATCTGAATGTGATATATATAATGTATACACGAATGAAATGAATTGTGGCGCAACGATGTAACGGAAAAGTTACGAGCGGTAGATTCGGAGCAGAAGGACAAGACGCATCCTATAAATAATGGATCCGCTCGGCTCATTATTCAGGTCAAGGGTCAAGGGCAGTTTTATACGTTGGAACATGGATGGTAGTCGTTCGGCAAAATTTTTTTTTTCTACGCTCCTTTCTCAATGTTGTTGACTCTCATTGTCCCACTCCTATATAATTCAATGAATCAAATAAGGATGGAGCAAAATAAGGATGAGGATACATAGAGAGGGCACGTGGAAAAAAGGAGGAGAAAACAAAGGAGAAGATACAGACAAACCGCTAAGGATATGGTCACAACTCGTCCTGTCGGCGACGATCGAGACTCGTAAATATATCGACTCGTCGCCCGATGCTAATCGCAATTTAGAGGCGATCGTGTGCCCATTGCACGGAAATCATCTGCTTCATCGTAACGAATCGTAGTAAATGATACAATTGGTTAAATTGTCACAACTATTTCATGAATTTTTCATCATAACTATTCAGTTGTTGTATCATTCTCACGATCCACGTTTTAAAACGAGAGGAGATATCACTGTGTAACAGTAATATATGGAAACTCTTCGTATAATTAAGGTAAAAGTGGTGCGGGGGAGAATAGGAGTGAGGAAAGCAAGGAAGAACGAGACTGAATGTTGAGGTTGGGTGGACTTGTGCCCTAGATCACCGGACGTCTAGCAACGAAGCTGTGAGCGCAGATAAGGACCGCCACGGCGACGGCTAAGATAGACGGCCAACCGGTCTCAGCAGCTCGTAGCGAGGTCCACGCGCTCCATAACCATCTCGCCAGGTTGCTATATAGAGAGGAGGCGCGCGCGCGCTCCTTCGAATGGTTCCTAGGACAACTAGGAGCTTCCTGGGGATCCTTATTTATACGCCGTCGACCAGACTAACGCCCCATTGTCCCATTTCACCCTGGGTAATCTGCCGGACGCAAATCTAAAGGCTTGATCCTGCGGGCTACTGTGAAAATCTATGACTAAGTTTTATTTACCAAACGCAAATCATATGACCGATCAGCTTTATTGTAGTCACACCTGGAGGTGATATCCTTTCGATTGAGACTATCTGAATTGAGATATTTATCCTCGAATAATATCCTGTCCGTCTCCTCTCGATTGTGTTTAAAATTCGGGCGATATAATTGGAGAGATGTAGTGAGTTGAGCTGCTGCACAGTCACCACACACTGGCGATGGCCGTGGGTCAAATATTAACGTCGAGCCCGATAATTGCGAAGTAGATTGTAGAGAGGGTGTGTGAACGTTGTGAAGAGAGAGAAAATCCCGAGTTTATAGCTGAAGGTGAGAGAGAAAGAGAGAAAGCAAGCGAGGTTGGCGTGCGATACCATCTCGCCCTCTCCATAAATATGTCGCAGTGGAGCTTAACCCCCGCTGCCTATCTGGCGAAGCACGAAGGTAGGGGAGGCATTAATGTCAAAGTGAGATGAGAGTTATGGCTCCCCCGTCAATTCCCAATGAATTCAACGTTTTCGGCAGGCGAATCGATACGTTTCGACGAGAGAAAATCGCCTCGTCCAATCCGATCGCGACTCACATATTCTTTTACGACTTTGTTCCCTCTACTACTTCGTTTTCCTTCTTCCTTTTTTTCCCTCTATTCGCGTCCATTATATGCTCTTCCTTCTACTTCCCGATATAGTCTCGTTTACATTCACCACCTAATGCATACCATATATACAAATTATTATTATGTCAACCGCTAAACGACTTAATTGCAAAAAAAAGTTTTTATGTATATGTATGCATCAATACAAATGACGACGCAATCGGTATGCAATGGACTCATGCATATTTCAGAAGGGGGTTTACAAGGATGGTCGGTACCACTAAGAAGGGTTTATGACAGGGGTTGATCCGAGGGATCCCCATCAAACCGCACCAGTCCGAATATCGAGCCGCCGTCGAGCAAGCGAATATATCTCGAAAACGAGTATAGAGGGATGAAGAAGCAAAAGCTATATAGAATGAGAGCGAACACAAGAGAGAGAAAGCGAGAGAGCGATTGCGAAAATTTGAAGGGATTGAAAGAGAGGAGGGAGAGTTAGATTGTGAGGAAAGAGGGTGATATGACGATGGCGGGGTGGATGAAAGAGAACAAACCAGCCGCCTCTTAACTCCTGCAAACTCATTACAATAAATCAAGCTTTGTTCTTCGACCTGCCGAGGGCTGGCTAAATTCTGCGCGAGTAATACTCTAACCCTTCCCCATTTGAGACGTTCAAACGCCATAAATATAGATATACATTATAAATATTCTATTCTATGTGCGGTAGTTCTATTCCACCATTCAAAAGACGAAAGACAAACACTCAAAGTACAACAAAATTCTCAGCTGCTCGCACTGTTTCAACTCAATTTCAGGAAATTTTCATTATACAAATTGGAAAACTCACTCTGAATTCTGGTGGTACAGTGACAGTGTATCAACTTGCGATTCAATTGACTCACTATATTTCAATCACCCCATTTTTTTTCATCATTGAGTATTTATAAAAATCATGTCGTCAGTGCAAGTAGTACAAGTGGTTATTAGAACAGACGCGGTAAAATGCACACCAGCGAATTCCGCGTGTGGCAGCACTTCACGTGCTACGAGCGCGCGTCGACATTGACTAATGATGGTGTGGTGTAAGGGGGTTGTTGCAGGCACAAGTGGGGTAACACCGGGAGGGAGACAAGCGCGCCCTGAAACAGAAAATTCACCCAAGTTCACGCGACCTGTTGCACCCCCTAGCTCACCCGTTTAACCTATAACCTGCGCTCGCCAAACATGCGGCTTTAACCTCGCCTTATCGCGTTATCGAAAATACTCTCTCGTTTCACCATTTTTTATTTCCTCTTTCTTTTTTTTTAGTTTCATTCTTTCATTCACTTCACGTTTCCCTTCGATTTATTTTTTCCCCGCCGCTTTTTCACGCCGTCTACAATATTCCATTGACTGTGAAACTATATACTCGTCTATCGGATGGCTGCCTATATACAAGTGGGTGATTTTGGACGATGATATTATTTTTTGGTGGAAGTGCTGATTGTCAAAGTGACACGCCCACTACTTGCCTCTTCTTATTGGCCATCTATCTCGCTTTGGAGGAGATTTATTTGGGCAATTGCCACGGGCAATGTTCTACACTGAGAGGAAATCGTCTGCAATCGTGTTTGTCGTATATACTCTGCCACACCACCATTCAATTACTCAAGTCAAATTAATTTGATTTGTATATTCGGCTCTAGAGTTATGATTAAATGGATAATAGTTTTTAAGACAAAACAGATAAAGATTATTATCGGAGTACATACGTTCAAATTAAATACGTTAGATGTTGAAAAAGAGTGCAGAGTGCGCGTCGCAACGAGGTAGATGAACGTTAAAGCGGTAGTACGGTCGTTCATGAATATTTATGCCGCTATATAATAACATTTTTGAGCCACTGTTTAGCTAATCCTCTGGACTCATTTATCGTGGGCGGCAAGGACAGCTATAATTCTTGAAAACGCTCCGACGGTAGTATTATTATGCGAATAAATACCGTGGGATTAAGTTTTGCGATGGGAAACGCCTATGAAGCATAGAGACAGCAAAAGAGAACGCGAATGAGTCGTGGAGTGAGACAAAAAGAGGAAGTACAGAAGATAGAAAGAAAGAGTGCAAGGGAACGGGGTATATAGATAACAAGAATAAAGAAGAAGAAGAGAGAATCAGGAGTATTTTGTGTCGCACATTGCGGTTACGCTGTACATCTCCTTTTTTTTCCTATTTTCTCCTCAACGTTATAAAAACAAATAAGAGTCATTATTAATTCGTTTCTTTACTTGTGTATATATGGTTATGGTGCAGGAAATAAAGCGAATGCATATATGTTTAAGTAACATCGAAAACTTTCGCAACCAAACACCAATAACCCAAGCGCACTTTGTACAACAAGAACAGTGAGAAACAATGAGAACGCATCTCTTGGTTAATGTTGCCGCAGTCAGGTTCCACCAAAATTATCATAATCTAGCTTTACGTGACATCTCTTTCCGGTCGGTTAATTCGAGGAGCGAACTTGCGAGTTTACATTCGTACACCAACAACCTCCTGACATTTTCCCACCTTTCTGGTGTTCTCGCTTTCATATTCAATTTTTTACTTCAATTTCAGGTCAGTCATGCCCGACTGCTTAACATGGACTGATTTAGAAAGATCGATAGTGGATAAATGATTCTGTGAACAAATTCAATTATGACAGTAGCACAAAACTCACATGTCAGTTGCATTCACTAATTGATCAGCATAAATAAATGATCAAATTGAATCAGAAATGAATGAAAAAACGTATTTGCGAGGGAAGAATTGAGATACTGAGTGCTGTTTGGCAAATAAAATTGTGTATCCACATTCTTCCAATTTGTTTTCGCTTCGTGAATTCCACTATCCACGAAAATGTCAGTGTGTACATTGCTTGTATGCATGTACACATCTATGGGTCAACATTACAGCTGTTTTCATTTATTATTCTGCTCGTATAATCGGATGAAATGCATGAGAATAAATTACAACTCGTCGTCTCCTATAGTGGAATCGAAGTCAGCGATGTTAGGACATTTGGAGGCGATAAGGGGAAAATCGTGAGGGTAAACGAATAGAAGAAGGGATGCACCAGGCGATATAGACGAGAATGGGAGACGTGTGTGGGGGGAGGGCTATTGGAATATTCTCAAGCGAATATAAACGAGCAAACGGAGAGTTTGAGACACGCTGTCGTCACGCTATGGTTATACGCACTTGGAACAAGTGAGACAGAAACGTTATCAGGAAAGTTTGAGAATTTGAAATGTTAAAACGCGAGTGCAGCGACGGACTCGGATGGAATATCGTCTTGTTTTTCAACGAGTAAGAAATTCCCTCGCAAGAGAATACGCAAGAAGGAAAAAGTCGTGCAAGTTATAGTTATATTACATGTGGTCGGAAAATTTTTGACGTGTGCCATTGGTGGCAGAAGCAGCAGTGTGGCACGAGAGGAAAACTACACTTACTATCGACGACCGAAGTGGCCAAGAGGCATCTCTCGGTCCATTGGCTCGACAGAATGATGTAGATTCGTCGAGCATTCGCGTCGCCACGGAGCTGTAGGTGGAACGCATACTATTCCCAAGCCATTCGTTCCACGGATGACAGACGATGATTTGTGGTAGGTCTACTCACTGAGAGTTTCCTGATTTTTATGTAAGAGCACCGGAAGACGGCGCCCGAAGACTCAAGACCCAGACGATCGTAAATTAAGAGGCTTTTGCGCGCGCGAAAAACCGCGCATACATATAACCTTTATTATAATAATATGTATATTGAACAATCTATATGTCCATTCATATGCATATCATCTTCCCTCTCCGTCATTCTCTCATTTCTATTGCAAAAATATCGAAATTCATATTATATTCTCCCCCGTTGGAAATAATCGTCTGATAATCATCCACAATCCATATGAATTATTTGCAATATCTCATGAAATCTATCTGCTACACTCATAATGTATGATCACTGCACTAAAATATAAACGCATCTCCAGCCAGAAACATCATCGAGTTAAAGTTAAAGTTAAAGCCAAACTACGTCTGAGAAATAGAGAGCGGCACAGGACAAGTTTCACGAATGAGGTGATATGTGTCAGGTCCACAATACGCGACAAGACTTGTGCGATGTGACTAAGTAAATGTTATTTCCGACCGTGCATAATTGTGACTACATGGAATGGAGGGGAAATGTCGTGTGACATTAATATTACGAGACCGACGAAGCATCCTATCCGTCGTGCGCAACCAGCGTCAACTATTATTTCCCTCGCAAATATACAACGAAAGAAACGTGGCTCCATCACTGAAACTCATCATTTTTCCGTCGATAGTAACGGATGCAAGAATAGTCCAGTACATATATTTGTGTATATCGATACCAAATTACCAGGGCATTAATTATTTTTCCGAACGTCAATGTGGTAATTTTTCGATATACACAGGATTCTGCTTCACTATTCATACTAGCAAGCGAAGTTTGCAATCATACACAGATGAAAGAGCTGTCGGGAGTGTCGAGAGGCAAACGAAAGGCAGGCGAGACAAAACAACAGAAACCCGTGGTTTTAACATAGAGCAGCCACTCTCTGCATGTTGCTCACCCCCAGGCCTACACAACCCCTTGTTTATCCGCATTCACGTAAACATAGATATATGCAGTGCTATCACCTTGCCGTCTCTTCCAATTAAACGATCAATCGACTACCGGACATTTCATCCGTCCTGAACATGAATTATAAGGTAATATTATGGATTTTTTCGTCGTTAGGCTTTCGAGTAATGGACATATGCACTTCTCTGCTTAAATTACTTGGTTACGATATAAATATTTTGAGGATTACGTAAATTATAAAAATTTTATATCTCCTGTTGTAATAAAGACCAATGTCAATAACAAGTCAATAAATCCTCGTCGATAAACGTGTTCGGGCGGGTTCCCATCTGGCTTTCGTGCCTATACATATATACGTATACATAGGACATATTTACTATTTAATAAAAATGTTATTGTGGCAAATGGCAAAGTCACGGATCGCACAATATCGCAGCCTGAACTAAGATTGGGGTGTTCGAAGTGAGGGAGAACAAACAAACGAGCACACATATTGGATCTTCTTTCTGTTCCTCTCCTCCTTTCACTTTGGCTACGCCCAGGGTCATCTCTATTCTATTCCCTCTTACTCTTCATCTTTTCTACATGAAGTTCGGTCAATCTGTGGTGAAATTTCACATGTGTATATATCCATATCCAACTATGATCGTATATGAACCCGGATGCGACATTGCAAAGACCGTTGGCCAACCTGAACAGTATTTTGAGTAAACCGAGCCGTCGCACTCTGTTGTCCCACCTTTTTTTCCACACGTTCTCATATTTGAGAACACGCTTCTCCTGATTTTCAGTTCTCTCTCCGGACTACGTATTCAACAGAGACGGAATCACATCGACATTATTGAGCATAGACACATATGTGTGGTCGTATTTTAGTTATATATTTGGGCGCAAGCAACGGTAGATTTTGGGTATGAGAGTTTATTGGAAATAGAGTGTGTGTCAAACACCGTGAGAAACACACCATCTTCTTTATCCATGATGTCACATACCAACTTCGACAATATATTATTTTTATGTTTTAATATCGTGTCATTGCAGTCGTTCCAACAAGACGGTGGCAGTGAGATAAAGCATCTTGACAATACTATTACCACTGACTTGATTTTAATCATTTCGTCGGATGTGGATCAATAATGGCATTGTAGTGAGAACAATGTTGATGATACGATTATGAACTCTATGGAAAGATGAAAAACGTTTAATATGAGTAACAGAACAAATATTCCACACAACAACATTGAGATTACAGTCAATGTCATCATCAACCCACATTTTATCACTCTACGACTACATATTTGTATATCCAGTGGACATCATGAACGGGAAATAATGAGTGGGATTATAACAAAAGGAAAATATGTCTGACGTTGAATATAATACCTGGACAAGAGACTCGTACGAGTACACGATTTAACGGTTTGCTAACGACCAAGGATAAATCAATTGCTGGGATATGTCCATGGCGATGTGTGATCCCCCACAGCCACCTTTCTCACCCCATCCAAAAATCAATAATAATGGGGCAGTGGCCATTAGTAAAATTAATAAATTATGCCTCACATTATGTGCATTGTGAGTGGAGCGGGCGGGTGGGTAATATGTCGTAAATCATATTAGTGAATAATCCACATCACCATAACCAGCCGGCTGGCGCTCTCGCGCTCGTTTTGTGTGCAGGCGCGAGGCAAAAGTCACATTAAACCAGTCGCTGATCTATCGTTGTTGCGCGACATTAACAACGAGTACAGCGCATTCCCCAGTCGGGTAGAGAATACTACTACTACACGCGCTTACCAACCAATCGACACATCGGCACGCTTAGGACTCAACCACACAATAATCACGTGACGAATGATCGCGCCTACACGTGTGTATGTATGGAATTCTCGAGTGCATATATATGTTCATGCAATAATGTATAGCTGACAACAACGATGATAGATATCTTGCGCACGTTGGCAGTTTGGCAAAAGTGGCGCGGAAATATAGGAACAGCGACATCTAGGTAACATGAACGGCATTGCGGGCGAGGCAACAGCGACATCAGTGGCAGTAGTAGCGATACGTAACTGGTCAGCCCAACACACGGATACATCTATCGATGAGCGCATAGCTTCATATTACGGAGTCACTTCATACATACAGACTCTCACCACTGTCCCAGCGCGATATCGTATAAATGTATCGTTAATTACTTACCTCGCGGCCGCGACACCACCAACCACCTCTCTCGAGATATTTCTCCGCCACCTCCGATATGCTCCAACCCGCTTCATCCCGCGTTCACCACGCTCCCATCACCCTCTATGCTTTCTCTATTCTCCTCTTTTTCCTCATGCCCACGTTATGGCGCCGTGTGTTAAGGAAACTAATGTTTATTTGAAAAACTAATTGAACGGGACTCTCTCGCGTCTACAGCCAGCAATTAAACGAGATTACTGCAGTAGCGCGAAGCTTCACCGAGTGAAAGAGAGAAGGTGCGGGCGAGTATGTGAATGTGTCTGTGTTGAGTATCCATGTAACTGCAAGAGAGAGCAAGAGAGAAATAGGGATTAGATAGTGCACATAGTAAGATATGGAACGCGTAATGTTTAACTACGTTGGCAGCCTTCTCTGAAACGTTACCAATAATTAATTGTTAACTCCGATACACTTATATATATATGCGTGTTTGTGTATGTTCGTTGTGTATGCATGCATGCTATCAAAAAGCCGAGAGAGATCCCTGGGCAAACAACCAGCTCGTTTATACCCATTCTAAAACCATTCTCTTTCACCTCTTCTTTAACCCTGCGCACCCTTTTTAACGCCCGCTTTCTCTTTTGCGTTCGCAACCACATCTCCCTTTGTATCGCCTCTATGCTTTTCTATATATGCACATGCTTTGCGTTTGCTGTTATACTCAAAACAACCAATGCACGCAAAACATACCGTCATATCATCCTCTTTCGCCTCGTTTCATTCGGCGCTGGGTGATTCCACGCGCCAAGTTGCCCGAAACCGATATTCACCGTGGCAATTGGACCTCAATTTATCGTTCGTCTCTATACACACAGCGGAAAACACGGTGAAGCTGGAAAAAAATCAGTTGATAGAAAAATTTCTCGGAGCATTGAGAAGGAATCAATGATATCCCCCACGAGAGCTTCCACATTTCCTTCATCCAATTAATGTCTGAATTATCATTAAACGATTTCATCATACAGGACATGTATTGAAAGATGGACACGACGTTCTAGACAATTCTCAATCGTATGCTCATGTATACTTGTGTGTATCTGTGCATATATAAACATAGAGAACATATCCGTACACGAACGAGAGATCTACAGAGACAATAAGGGACCAAATGAAATGTAATATCACTATAGTCAAAATATATCTCGAGTCTTTGCATATGAGCACAGAAGCACATAGAGAGTTTGCTCCTACATAGTGTAGCAGTGTTAGTATGATACACATAAATGCAAAACGATACGCCACTGCGATACGAGTTATCTAGCCTCACGCGGGTCTGTCTCCATAGCTCGACCATCCCTTTCCTCCTATCTTTTCAACCACGCGTCCCTTTTCCACCGTTGGTTCCGCTCTTTGCCTCTCACTTTCTCTCTGTTCATTTCGTAAGCGAGCATTAAGTGCGATGTCAGGAAAATACGCGTAGAAGGATCATGCAGAAGCAGCAGGCGCACTCACACACGTGCACAGTGGAGCATGGGTTTGGGCCTCAGGGACACACTCATCCTCTCACGGTGTAGTCCATACTCTCTGCTGTACAACCAATCCTTCCTCACCCTTCTCACACCAAACTCTCGTCTATATAATGTCTGCATATATGTATACACACATAAGCATGAAGTAGAATGAGAGTATATGGAAGGTAGATAGGATAGACTGCTCTTCTGGACTCTCCACAGAACAACTACCCTCGCCACCCCGCTAGCTATATGAATACATGCACATGTATATGCATACCTCTTCACGACTTAGTGCGGTCCCGGTCGTTGGTGTGCCAGCCAATTCTGCCCCCCTTCATTCCAGTTGTAACGTGTTATATACTGGTATTAATATATGTAACTTAGGTCTTGGCTTTCCTTGTGTGTCGTTGTGTCGTTGTGTCGTTTGGTCAATGGTACCTATGTGGCGCTGCCGATACTTGCTGCAGATTTAATGCAGCATCGTAACATGATAGTGTCCGTTCGCCCAGCCGAAACCTCCCCTATCTACTTGCACTACCTTGTGTTCGCGTCTCTCCACTTCCGCACTTTACCCACAACACAGCCGCGTATTCTTGTTTTATATACAGCATATACGAGAGAGAATACAGGGGAAAATACGAGGGAGAATGCCTCTACTACGGCATGGAACGCCACTCTGGCAAGTTTGTAACTTATAATTATTATCCGAGTAGACGGTTATGCACGAGCATCATCCCTTGGCTTCGGAGACGAATGCGCGACGCCACCGCATGCTCACACACACGCTTGTACTTTATATGTACATTGCATGAGTGTATATAAAGGGATACTGAGACACATACACCGGACAACGTCCTCTAGTTTTGCGGCGCGAGTCACTAATTCCTTAACGCCTAAGCTATTAAGGTCTGATGGCGGATAAATTGAAGATGATACAAGTTATGAGTTGGCCATCCGTGAAATTCTCATAGCCATGTATAGTCGGATCACATGATTTACCGAGTCGACATGAACACTTCTTAATTTATTGGTTAGTAGATATTCCGCAGGGCTGACCGAAATGTGGATCTTCCGCATGGACTGTTCAACATGATTGATGTATTTATGCCTGACGATTCTTTTGCTGATAATGAGGTCGCAATGTTTTACTGCAACGGAAACCAACGAACAACTCGCACTAATCGGTGTGCTAGCACCGCCGATAACAAATGGAAACTACTCATTGGACGGCAATTCATAATCCCTCATATGTGTAAATATATATATCAAGGGTATGAGCGAAAGAGAATAGAGAGAGTCTGGCAGGCATATATATATGTAAAGTGCGCTCAACACTGTACGCTTCTGTGCGCTGCAATCGGAGATACGCCTGGTGCCACACACGCGCTTGTGAGCATCGACATTACATTCCACGTAAACCAAATTATGATTTAAGCACAGGCATTATTGCCGACACGCCAATTGTTCACATCCATAGCAAACCATATAGTATTCATTTAAATCCCAGTGTACAATTATTAATAATGAATTATGAAATAACAATTTTGTATATAAATCTACGATTTAAATTGATCGTTATTCCATCGAGACTCGTACGTGACTATACGCAGGAAATCTTTGATCATATCTGTGCGCAAAAGATATCACCAACACGATGCTCCCAGTCCGACGATAAAAGTGATTCACGAGTCTGCACTTGCGGCAGTTGGTGTATAGTAAAAGACATGGGGCTAGAGACACTCGTCAGGTTTACGTCCGGAGTGTTCATCATCGGGTTGACAGACTTCATTGCCTTTGGTACCGAGCAGAAAACCATTTCCCCATGTCTTCTCCGAAAGCCCGCCAACGCCACGCTGTACAGTCATGATCCAGTGCATGTACCCTGCCTTTCGTCCTCTTATTCACCTTATTCCACTCACTATTCGCCGTTACACTCCCTCATTCCTTTACTACAACATCCATGACGTCGAATCCAGTGAGAGGCGGAAAATTTCCAGTGATGTACGAGCGAATCCTTCGCCAACACATTTCCCATACACTTCACTATCATATCGCTTGAACAGGTCATACGTTCGATAAGACCACGATTTCATACTGATGCCATATTAAAATACAAAATTGCTCACCTTCAATCTGCAAAATCGTAACTTCCAGCAACGCATACGTTTTTTCCCTTTTCTATCACTGCCCATGATGAAATAATAACTGGATCAATGCTAAATGAACTCTTTCGAATCAACAGTTGATGTGATATAAAAATACTGTAGCATAAAAAAAATGGGTTCTCAATGTTCCTAGATATTCCTACGGAAAAAGTTCGAGAGACGAAAAATGAATCTGTACAATTTCCACTTCAATCATACTTCGGTGGACCCATATATTGAAAAAATTTCCATACAAACACACACACGTACAATAATGTGGAGCCCTTGAGGTTATTCAACTGGCTTTCCGCAGTATTCGTAGGGTAATTAGTGAAAGTAGAGAAAAAAAGTAAGAGAAAAGTCGTTGTAGTATAACATGAAAGTGGAATGGGCCAAGAGAGTGGTGGACGGAGTTAGAGGGGGTAGAGATGGGTGGATAGTGTGGAAAAAGGGGGGTCGGCAGAAGGGCAGCCATAAAAGTTTATGCTCTCCATATGTTGTAATATAGTCAGTAGCAAGCGGCAGGCACGCGGGGATCGGTAAAATATGCGGGCAATAAGTATGGATTGTTATTAACACGGGGCGCGGTGTCCGCCGCGTTTCTGAATCCATTACCTCCGCATGGCGGCTGAAATACCGGCCGATATATCCGCTCTCTCTTGCTCTCTCGCTCTCTACCCCACTCTCTCACGACCACATATACACACACATACTCCGACTCACATCGTGTACACATTGCACACAAATGTTGTGGGAGGAAGATAGGTAGAAACAGAGAGGTGGATTGTGAGAACGAGAGGATCGAGAGAGAGCGTATGAATGGATTAGCAGGTATGAGGCTGTGGTTGAAATTACGATCGGATTTCGTGTACGTTGCCAGCATGTAGGATATGTAACATCCCTGATATTCCAAAGTGTTATCAAACGTATATAATAATATAATCACATTACATTATACACTCATATATATTAAACAAATTAATTTGTACAAGTGTGCTAATTTTTTTTTCCGCCTTCATTGAATAATGGATTTTTTAACATTCTTGTCAACATTTATATTGCAGAGTGAATGCAGCGGATTGAGCGAGTAATTTACGTTGAAACTCTTTAAATGGAAAGACAAATAATGTTGGTGGAGAATGGAGCACAGCGTGTACGAGTGATGAGTATGGTCTGACTCTAACTAGACACAATCAAGCGAGCAGTTGTATAGCTTACACGACATTGGACTGAGTGGGGTTCATATGAAGAGAACAAGAATGAAAGTACAGGAGTCAGAGCGAGAGAAAGATAGAGGGGTAGAAATAGAGGGAGGACGTGGGAGAGAAGAGTAACACCAGGTCGTTCTGGAGGCTAACCAGAAGTAATGCCACCACAGATCAATTCACTTGGTTCACTGTATAGAAACCTTAAGCCTCAGGTGCAGCCCTCGAACTTTTTCTTCAACCACTTCTACTCACCTACCAACTCATCACTATCCTCTACATCTCCCTTCAATGTTGTAATCATAAAAAACACAACTTCATATTCATTCATGTTAAATGAGATAATAAATCAGAGTCGGAATAAATTGCAAATGAATAACGAAGATACGATTGTCAGTGTGATTTCTATTCTTTCAAGCTCTGCGGAAGGAATTCTTCACGATTTTCCATGAGACGGGGGACAGTGAATTGTATGAGAGGTGAAACTGAACGCATATATACATGTATAGTGGTAATAAGAGGAAAAGGAAAAAGCTCTTGCGGAAATTGTCTTTTTCTTTTCTTCCTCGTTTTCCCATACCAATGGACGCGCCCTTGTCAGCGGCGGGGTGAACTGGGAAACGGTATGTCGGATGAGACGGAGTTAACTCGGGTTGATTTACCCGGCGGTGTGGCGCGGCGCTCTCCAGACACGTAGCACCAGATTTAGTGAGACGTCGTGACGCCGCGACGGATACATAGATATCTTCCAGTGCGGGCGTACTAACTAATATATATACATGCGAATACCTTCCACCCTTGCCTCGCGCTACGTCCAAGCGTCGAGTGCGCGACTCTCTAGCTCTCGCATTCTCTCCTACAAACGGGAAGTAGCCCGCGCACATAAATTAGGACCACGCGACATCTCGAGGACGACAAGCGGCAGGAGAATGGAGAATAGTTGGGAGTGGTGTGGGTTGAGTGAGAGATGCTCAACAGTGTACGAGAACTACGAGCGAAAGACAAACACGACTTAATTCGGCATGAGCAACCCAACAAGAACCATCCACCAGCGACATGAGACATGAAACGGCATTTTCATGTAATCACAATTTAAATAATTTCTCTTACTACCTCTATTTGCGGTTAAACATTTTTACTATTCATGTTTGTTAATTTATTTTTTGTTGCTGCTCTGCACCACGATGCACACTATAAGGAGATATAAAACAATCAGATACGTCACGAGTGTTAGAGTTCTCCATAGGAAAATGAACTCACCATGCTGAAATTTAGCGATAAATATCCGAGAATATATCATTCCGTATGAAACATCTCGAAAAATAAATGCCACAATGAATGTGAAAAAAAAGAAGGTTTAATTGTAAATTTGGGTGACATCTTTATCGTTATATAGATGGTTATATGTGTGTGCATCTCTATGACATTAATCGCTAGCAAACAAAAGAGACTGATCCTGAGGCCATTATACGATCGCACACCTGTTTATTTCGCACGGAAAAGGGAATATAGTTTGAACGCCATGGGTGACCGAGGGATTGACCAAGTATTTATCGCTATCCGAAATACATTCATTTTCATTTCGAACATTACAAAAGGGTGGCGGGGACATGAACGGGGGTGAGTGTCAAAGAGAGATGGTAGAGGTGGAGAAGTGGACAACGGGGTGCTAGAAGGCACGGGGGGTAGACCAGGGTATTACGAAGAGCCAATGATATAGTGACTATTACCGTCACTACATACCGGGCACAGAGTGATGGCGGGTGACTGCGTGCCTCGATAGCGCTAAGCCTCAGGCAGTAAAATACATTGGTCCGGTGGCTGTGATCCGGCCGTATCAATGCTGCTCGGCCGTTACGTGTAGCGAGAGCCACCCTCTGCGTTCTCCTGCCACGAATATACTACCCAACCAACTCCCACCCGCACATTCGCTCTGCCTCGCTCCTCCGTCGTCCACGTTTCGACAACACTACTCCACAGAACGCTACTTCAAAAGCAATTGCCGTTTACGCCACGTCACTTTGTGATCTATCGATGATTCGTCAGATGAGTAGTTTTTTTCCACGGAAATAAAGAGCGAATGGAGGAAAAAAAAATGTCAATAAGGTTTTATGTCTACGGTCAAAGCACAGACCTTTTGCAGCACCCTTGGGACACGTGTTTCTTCACTATGTCAATGAAAATGAAAATGAAACATCTCTCACATGGATATTTTCCTACTCCCGATAGTATTTTACAATTTTTATTTGACAAGTAAATTTGTTCTATTTGAAAAAAATCCATCAATGGTTAATAGACTATCAATGGGGATAAGTTGAGTTGGGGAGAGAAGAAGACGGAAAAAAATGAAAACAAATATTTAGACTGACAGCTTAGCGGTGAGTAAAGAAAAATTAATCGCTTTCTTTGCCGGGCAAATCCCACCCACCTACTCAACTCATCTCTGTCTTTATCCTTGTGGCAGCGTAAATACCCCATCGTTTGTCAGGAATAGTGAATTAATGATGATTGCTGTTTGGCTCAAGCTCAATGACTGCCATGCCCTGCCACACAGTCACTCTTTCTTCAAGTAGCTACGTGTCCATGTGTTGGTTTTGAGATTACATTGATCTACTACCTCGTTCACTTTAATGCACCTCTTAACATTCACACATGAAATTTTTCTCTGTCTGAACTGCCAATCTCATTGGATCAAATCATAAGCCAAGCCGTAATCTAAATTATTTCATGAATATATATTCATCAGCTTTTCATCTGCGTTAAGAAGACTGAGTAATACGATTTGTATGCACATGAGAGAAGGTAGATATACTCGAGTGATTGTGTGATTGAAAAGTTGAACGAATCGTGTTGGAAAGAAAAGTTTCAACACACATCTATTCCGAATCGTTTGGAAAATAATATATATCTGGATGAAAAGAAGAAAGTATTTGGTAACGAGGTGAACTGTGTGGTGTGCAAGTTCGATTTCAATTGTCGAGTATAGAGAGATAGTAAAGAAGGTCCAGCTAAATCCTTTCACTCCATTCCTCTCTCACTGCTATCACATCCACCTCTCTATTCTCCTTTTTCTTCTTGTTCTTCTTCGTCTTTTGGATATCCACTATAGTCTACGAAAACTTGAGCAATTTCCTGGCGAAAAGCTCGAGGGTCTGGCGATGAGTCAGTCGGTTGATAGTACGCTACCAGAAAATCGTCTTTTCGTTTCTTGGTATATACACGGCCCGCGGCCTACTCGACAACTCGTTAAATATGAATGTCGTGCTGAACATCCAAGTGAACGTATCATCATCAGTAGCTCGGAGGTATAGTGAGTTAAATTTCGTTCGCACCCGCACAAATGTATATACGTCTTTCCTAATTATCGTTGTCGGGTGTAATCGCATGGGATGAGTGGACTTTGGACTATGCCAACACACAGATACATAGCCAACCAGTGTCTCTCCCTTTGAGGCTCGCCTTCCACCTTCATAACGTGCGTTAATACCTCGAACTAAACTTATGACAGCGGTTGGTACGAGGGTATTACAAATTATGCTTGTCAGCCAAGCATTATCCAAGGAAATGGCAGCACTCGAGTATGTATATGTGGTGAGTTCAGTAGTGTCGTCACCCTTCGTTTTCATCACTCACAATTAAACATGAAAAGACTAACTTTTATCTACCAAAATTTATATCGATTATGGATGGTGAGTGTAATTGTAGCACTGAATTATATACTGGAGATCAATGAAAATGAATAGACATGGTAACGTAACGTGAGACCGGAAACGACGACAACGAGGATGACCTGAGAGGAGAGAGATTCAAATGTGGAATCTAACATGTAGGATCTCATTGCCATTGTTCAACGCATCCAATGTGATCAATGTTGGAACAACTATTTGCACTTGTGCGCGCGGTCTCAAGTCGCCAAAATGCGCTGATGTTGGACGAACACGACGACGAACGATTCACGACAACTACGACGACAACGTTTTCACCTTACATTCATCCATTTGTCCATATATACGTATATATACATATAAATGCTCGTAAGAGAGGAAGACAATCGCTCTAAGATTCTATAGACGGAATGGCCGTTAATCCATACCGAATTACGAAGACGTAGAGGTTGAGTTTGGTGGTGCTAGGGGCCATTATCGAGGTGCAAAGTCATTGGACAACTCGCACTATTATATCATTGAAGAGAAAGACGAGATAACGGGCGATGTGGTGAGTTAGCGAGCGAGAGTGAGAAATTTAGAGAGCGGGAATGCAAATAAATCAAAGTGTGAAGTAGTTAAGGCACCTCATAGCGCATACAATATGGTTGGCAATCAGAAGATATTATACACATATATTATAAATTGAACAATTGGCTTTCTATTCCATACGTAATAACGTCTCGAGATATTCAGTGATATAGTCAATGTACAATAAACAGTTTGTATCAATGGCGTATTACAGTATTGATAGCGTTTGTGTGCAACGCAATGTGAATCGAGTACATATACACATTTGTATGGAGAGAGATATTAGTAAAATATTAACTAGCAGATGGTAGAGGAGAGAGTGGAGTATGGAATCGAGTGAATATGAAGGGGAATGGTATGGTGGTATAGTGATGGCAGTAGCGGTGGTCGCCAACGGCTGGTGGCGAGGCGAAGCAAGTTGTATCTCACGGATCTGTCGCGTGATTAAGCTTATTAAACGCTTAACTCACAGAACAAATTCGCTCTGTCTCTATACGCACTGTCTCACTTGCTCGAGCATTTTGCCTCAGTACATTATATCTATATTTTCTCCAGAGCAGTTTTGCATTGAATGTGAAAAGGGGTCCAAAGAGTGAGCGAGAGAAAGGTAGAGAGATATATAGTTGAGCAGAGAGTAAAACGCGGGTGTAGGTCGAGTTTGGGGAGGTAGCAAAAGCAAGACTGCCAGCAGCATGAACAGCTCCGCACACCAAATCATTGTTATTACAGAATATTACGCGGCTGTATCAGGCTGCAGACTCACCGTGGCCCAATAAACTGTGGTTATACGTTTCTCTAATATGGTGAATCTCAATTTTCAACGGGTGAAACTTAACGAATTGCGTGCGGCAGTGGTGGTAGTATTCAGCACTATGAAGTATCAAAGTTTCGTTCTGTGATGCTGAATTTATCCTATGTATATTCATATGCGCAATTATAACGTTTAGCAATGTGATTGGTTAATGATATTGGAATTTGAAAACAATTATGAATGTCAAAGGTATGGACAGGGGGGAATGAGAGTAGGCGAGGGTGGATTGGCCAGAGGGAAAAAGATGTTTTTCAAAATGAAAATTGAAAGCGTTGAGGATGCAGTGCACGCTTTTCAATTGAGAGAGATGAAATGGAAATAAAAAATTGGAGGATGGAAGAGGAATAAATGTACACACGTACATGTAATGTCGATTACATACTATGCGCTCGATAAAATAATTCATCGAATATATTTCAATTTCTCGCGTATTATGTTGCCCAACAGCACACTACTTCGGAAGAGTAATTCAATGGAAAATATAAATATTCATTTGTGGGGGATTTAAAGCACTTGCGCACGCGTACGCACTCATCTCCATAGATACCTATATATCTTTAATCATATATAGTCGCAGGATATTTTTATATATACTTACACACACGAGTTGATTTATACCGGCGAAATAATAATTTAATTTCACCGCAGTTGGGCACGATACAAAATTGCACGACAAAAATAATAAATAAATTTTGCACCGTCCGCTCATGTCGATTTCGACTGTGGCGGACGCGACCAATTCCCCTCCCCTCTTTCTCTTGCCCCATCGTCCTTTCACTCTTTCTCTCCACAGTTTTCCACCTGCCGTGGAAACCACCGCAAATCGTTAGCATTTTTTACACAATATTTATTGGTAGTTATATATGTCTCAATATAACAACGTATATTTTTGGATTCGAGCTTTCGACAGGCAGATCGCGATATCCCCACTTCTTTTCACATATATTTATATTGTATAACCAATGCATAAATGTTTAGATATATCACGAATGAAAACATTGATCAATGGACAGTTGGTGTACACACATCTTTATGAAAAAATAGAAAAACAAAAGTAATAAAAATTAAAAAATGAAAAAAATAAGTAATAAAATGGAAAAAATATAATTGACTGCGTGCACATATACAAATCTGCATGTACAGTCAGACATATTTGATGCGCACACAGGAGTAAGAGGGTGACTAAAGCTATAACGACAAAGTCCCATATGCGTGAAATGGTTTCGCGGACGGTGGACGGTCGCGCGTTGCCCTTTTCCCGTCGTATATGTTGCTATACATTCACAGCGCATAGATTCTATATACACCGCACACTACCCGACCGACGTTAATGGTTGCTATCCAAACATTCATTACTTGGCCCGTAGGGGTTGCAATATTGTTATCTTAGATTTATAGATGTAACGGATGGCGGCGGACACTGGTGCGTTACATCGAGAACCCGCGTGTAGCAGTATGGAGAGCGATGGTGAGAGTACAACAGGAACCACCTAACCGCGTGTTCTCATTGTTCTCCTACACTTGAACATTTTGTAACTATCGTCACTGTGCTTTTGCACAATTAAATTCAACCATTATCAATTTTCTCATTGAAATCCTCACACTTTGCACATCACCACTGCCTATGCCAAGACATTCAAAAGTGATTTGTCTATGAGCAGTAATTTCTTTAATTACCCCACAATTTCTACTTGTTGCATTGTCACTAAGATGAACATCAACAAATGATATCGAACGATGGCGCTGCATTCATCTCTTTCACGTCGATAAATCACAATAATTATTCCTTTTTTACGCGTGAGACATTAATGATGGTGACAATCACATGTGATATGTCATGTGACCAAAAGACCCCTCTGCTAAACGATACACTGGGTGCCATTGGGTGCAACCCTTAAGAAACGGTATCTGAGACACTTGACGCCATTAGCGACTCCAAACTGCTTCGCGCGCGCAGTTAAAGTGATTTGCGACTAACCAGGACTGTAAAATTATACATATATATATAT
>JABMBR010004627.1:0-22810 GCA_018881525.1 Meteorus sp. PSUC_FEM 10030008
TATATGTATGTACGTATATAATATATTAACTAAATGCAGTGTATATATTACAAGGTTGCGTTGTGATTTTTTTTTATCGTTAACAAAACATTTTCTTCCGTTTTTATTGTTTTTTTCCGAGTGATTCCGACCGATTGTTCCATTACGATCTGATCGTCATTTTTTTTTTAATTTTTCTATACTTTCACATAATTGATGATTTGTTAATGTTATTTGTCATCCTCACACATTTGATCGTTGCCTACACATACGCACGTATTCACACACGCACAATTCGAAACACAAAGTAATTACCTTCACTTTCGTTTTTTTTTCTCGGTTGACAATTGAAGATGCGAAACAAAAGAATGTTCTTTCATTAGATATACACATATGAGTTGTTGTACATATAAATGTTTCGACAATTCAAATGAATCGAGGTTGTGCAAGTTAACATGTCAATTAAGTTATTATTTGATAAACAAACCATGAAATCAAATACTCCTAAAGTCAATGTTGCCTCCCATTTTGTTTATGTATAAATATTGTTATATATGTATATTAGAAATTTTTTTTTTTACTACACATCTGACAATTATTTTACATATGGAATTTGTTATTCTAGTCGGAACAGAGTTTTTTTTCTGCTGGTTTTTAAGTTGAATTAAGTAACTCTGTTGATAGACTCATACGTGCCACACATCATTCTTCACATTCCCAATTTGATATACTTCATCGTTACAATATTTTTGTTAATTTCATTCACTCTTAATTATAAGTTTTAATTCAATTGATAAATTACAGTTTCTCATATCCATCATACCATATGTTATACATGCAATATGTACGTCTCTATTATCTCTCATACAATAAAACAAAATTATATTAACCAGCAAGGAAGAAAAATAAAATAATAAAAAACTGCAAAAAACAAAAGAAAAAAGAAATAAAGAACAAAAATCTCATTCGATCTAGTCTCCATCAAAAATTAAGTCACGTTTGATATATTATTGTATAAAAATCTAAACTGACTCTTAACGTGTACTGAAAAACGAGTGAGTTTTGTTACACCCGTGTGCGAGCACACTCATATACACATGCAAACATGAGACGACAGTATATTGATAGACATGGAGTGCAAACACTCTTTTTTTGACTCACGAAACGTCTTAAATCTAACGAACAAAAGTCTAAATGCACCTTTCTCCATTGATACTACGCAACCATTCTCCATTTCTTTTTTTTTCCATCTTTTCGTACTGCCTTCACATAAATTTCTAACTCGCGTTGTGATACAAAACAATAAACGTCATTCAACTTGCATATGAAATTGATTGTGTCCCTCTCACATTATCAGTGGGTGTATTTCCTTTGAATCATCGAGTCAAGAAAATATCGTTAACTATATATTCATATACGAAAGTGATTGAACAACGTTACATTGTCATGTGTAAATTTTTCATCAATGGAAAATTACGCCAATTTTGTGATCGAATTATTCATCTAAATGGGTTCATAATATAATATCTATATTCAAAAGTCCCATTCACGAGGAGGAAATCAAGTTACGACGTTGGAATAATATCTTGCATTATATATCGCCACTTTACATTCACGTAATCCTCACAATGATAACGAGATTCGTTTATCAATGGCATTAAAATGGGGGACGGGTTGAATATTATATCATTATTTCACATTGATTTGGCGGAAAAAGAAATTGTTGAGACTAATATTCATGAATCCGAACACTCGTCGGTGGTTCAATCACACGCGTGCACTTCAATCTGTCAATTGGAATCAAAACGAAAGAAAAGAAAAAGAAAACATGAAACAACTCGTATACAAAATATATGTATAACTTGTTATCTTTTTTTTCTTTCTATCCTCATTCTTCGCCTAATAGTTCTTCACACTGACACCTCTTCACCAGTTTTATATGATCTTGCGATATGGAAAATGGTCGGTGATTTATTTATAATCCCCGTCGTACCATCTGAAAACGCGGAGACCATAAAGGTGGGCTATACTGATATTTCATAATTCATGTCGTATACACTGGCACGATCGGGTGTCGGTGTGGTTGGTCGTTGTGATGATCTTGTATCGTTCGGCGCTGAAACCATTTCCATTGAATCAGTCATTTCTAACGCACGAACGAATGACATTGGTCTTCGTCTACCATCATTGCCACTACCGCCCCCAACAGACGTTGGCGTTGTTGGTGTCACCATTGTGTTGACTTTTCGTTTGACTTGGGGCGATTGATGAGGCGGAAATACAGGTACACCACCTCGTGATGCCGGATGATATGCTGCACGTGGTGCATTTGTATATGGCTGTTGTGTTGGACTCGTTGGATTAGAGCAATAATAATCGTATGGTGGCGGTGGCCGTTGTGAAATTGTCGTTGAATGATTTGTGGGTATGCCAATAGTACCCGGTGGTCCGGGATATCCGCTTGGTGAATTGTCCTTCCACATATAAACGCCGCGCTGTGGTGAACCCGCCAATTCACGAATATTATCGACGGTATTGTTGGTACGCGAATAGGGATGTTCATTTCCCTGACGTATTAATTCACTTTCAGATAAAAATCGTCGTTGTGGACTATAACCAGGTACGATACCCGTGCCACCAACAATCCCAATACTATTGTTGTGATGTTGCACGTCATAATATGTTGGCGCTTCATTAACACCAATAAAGTCCGGCCGCCGTACCTGTGTCGGTGTACCCGGATTCGATCTGTAACATCATAGATAATTCAATTTCAGATAATTTTAGTCGGTACATAGATTGTTTATATGATTTTAAAATGGCATTGTAAACCGCAAAATGAGACGTACAATGCGGGCAAAATACAGTGATTAAGGGTGTGTATGATGTATGTATAATGTTTGATGTATCGAATGGATGGATGAATGGATGGATGAGTATATTGTATAATTATTTATAGTACGGATAATTGCGAGTGCTTGAGCATTTTAGCCATACAAATACGGCTCTGGCGAGACATACAGGAGAAGAGCAGCGCGCGTTTCATTCCTGTTTCAAAAACATTAGCATCTATCGAAGAAAAAACGAAAAAAATTTAGCCAACCTATATATGATATGATAAATAATTGAACAAACTGTAACGTGTATATTTGATAAACTTATGTTTAATATAATATTTATGCAACAAAGCATATGTATGTATGTAATTTTTAAACTACGAATACGACCTCGTAGAATTCAAGTTCGTGTTTACCTGCAGTAGGTCGCAACAACGTTGACAGAGAGCAGCTCCTTGCAGTTACCACCCCCTGCAGTGGGACACAAACTTATCTATATACCATACATCTTTTTCTTCCTTATAATTTTGTTGTTTTTCATACGTGCAAACAACTAATGTCTTCTACGACATCGAGACGAGCTGTACAACATGTTCACTGTCTGTTCTTATTCACTGATATTATATACATTATTATCCAAATCTGCCAGCGAATAAAGTAAAAAATGATGGAAAGAGATGATCATTGTATCAAATCAGAGAGCGCAAAATTTTATAAAAGATAGAAGTGTTGAAAAACATGTATCAGATAGATAAAAATAATGCCAGTGCTGCACTCTTTCTCGATACCAAATGACAAATATCAAGATTATTTTTTATTAATTACAATAACAATTTGTGCCACGGCGTGCTTCATTGAAATAAATGTATTCAATTAAACTACGAGCATATGATAATTCTATCGCGTAATAAATACTGCTTCCTCATAACCAAGACATAGAAGACACAAGCTGAGATATTCCAGAGATAAAAAAAAACTTCGATTGCATTTTTGTCAGTCATTATTACAAATTATATTTCTCATCTACTTCTATTTCCATTATATTCACAATTTCTTTTCGTGTAATCGTAATCAATAGAATTTCATTATCGTATGATTGTCTGCCAACGTGCCAGTAGTCAATTATACGTGATAGCCAACCGTATGTCCCATACGTGTTCGTGTATATCGATAGTTTGAAATAATTTGTAACCACATTATTGGACCCGCAGCCAAATGAGGTGATCGGTATATCGGCCCTCACTACCTTAGTCATTTATGAGTGATATATATGTTTGCGTATATATATTGTATGTGTGTATGTATATATAACTAAATGTGTTTGACATGTACGCAAGCATTCAAGGAGGCGATTTGCATACCTGCGGATCGGACTGGAAATGGCAAGTGGCGTAGGCACACCGATTGCTTTGATGCGTTGCTGCATCGTTGGACTCGCTCCACCTTGACCCTGACCTCTCTGTGAACCACCAGCTGGCGATCCTGTACCATCCGGTGACAAAGCGTCCGGTGTATGACTGCGGGAGCCATTCATTCCCCTGTGAACAAAACTAATCCCCGTTACAAAACGGTTCAAATTAAGCGTGAATAATGGTGTCATTTGAAAGAGGACGTTTGGATTGTAACACGTTTAATCGACCATGCTTTCTTTATCGTGGCTCAGAGTGACAATAGAATATTCATTTGATAAGATTTTATCTTCTAGAGCTGTTTTCCAAATAGATGTCATGGAAAAAATAATGGAAGATAGCGATGATTGAACAGGTTCGGGATGAATATATTCCGTTCATTATTGTTGGAATGTGAAAATGATTTTGAATCAGAAGCCATAGGAGTTAATTACAAACACTGGTCTCCGAAGAAATTACCGCGTGTGGAGACAATTATTTTTATTCGGAGTGATGCAACGTTTTGTCTACAATTCCAGAGTCTTTTTCATGACATTTCTGAACAAATTCGATTCGTGACCCATTAGTCGGAAATGTATTACGTAATAGAAACGGGTGGAGAAAAGAGAAGGAGAATCGCTGTGATTACATTAACTTCAGCTTTTTTTTTGTCGCAACCACTTTTTCCTCTGCTCTTTACCTTGACCTGGGATGCGGACTTCCTCTTGGATAATGCATTGGATGACGATGTTGTGGTGGTGGATGTCGCGGTGAGTCGCTCGTTTCCACAGGTGGTAGGAAAAAATTGCTTTTCGATCCGTGTCTCTGCAACGGTGGTGTAGGTTCGCAATCTGCAGATTGTGACGCTGTTGGTTCCATATCTGTGTCTGACCCATCACGTCCCGGTGATAACTGCGAATTAAGTCATTTGAAATTGCATTATACTCGTTGCATTATAACATCATAAAGGAAATGACTCGATGTATTTTATAGATGAATAAATTAATAGATGAAATCAAAAATGGTTACTTGGATCGTTTATCATATTAGCGATTGGAGTTTTTGGAATATAACTCTGATGATGTGAATTGTGTTGAGGAATGTAGTTTTGGAATAGGGGAGATAAGCGAAGCTCGCTTGCGTACACACACATTATTTATATATATCTATTGGAGAGGCTTGGCTGTGAGTCACTCACGTAGAAGCTATCGTTGCCTGAAGTGGATGTGGAGATCTGCATACAAAGGTCCTACGTTGTTCGTATTCAATACTTTATTTTAATATTTTTTTGCAGTAACAATAAATTAACATCTCAATGCGTGAGCTATTCATCCAGACTATATCATTTCACAACAAGCTATAAAAGCAATAATTTCAAATGCATGCAAATATTGTGAACCTTGTGCGAACAATTGAAACGGCTAATAAATTAGTATCAACTAACACATTAAACAAGTTGAAACAACGAAAACTAGAATAGAAGCGTTTTTTATCTACTTGATGACTCACTCAAACCAGTAGATGTTATCAAATTCATTTGACTCTTCACTGATTTCATCAGTTCATGCAGTGGTTGTGTTGTAATTAAAAAGCATTATTCGTTTGAGGAGAAAATAATTTGGATATTTGTGCCCCGAAGAGGATTTTGACTCTAATTCTCAGTTATTTTTCAATGTTGAAACAATTTTTTCGGAATTTTTTCTTGCTTCCAATTAAAAGATGATCGAGCAGAGCGGCGCTAATTCTTACCTTATTGTAAGCATTCGAACTGGCATTTCTAACACCATTGCTGCTATCCATGTAGGTTTTTACCTGGTTCTCGCTGTCTATAGTAGATATCTCGGACGTACAAGCTCCACGTCGTTTTCCTGAATACTTTTCAGGCTTCATTAAACTGTAGATAGTGGAAATCACAGTGAATACTCGCAATATATACATTTGTCTTTTGTATTATAGATTATAAGTTTTGACTATCGTTAATTACCTTGGATATTGTGGTCCGAATTGTGTATAACAACAATTATGAAAGCATCCACGTGAGAATGGATTATAACCATTGTGAAACTTGCCAGTAACTTGCTCATTTGTCGTGCGACCTCTAGATACGAGTACTACATGAAACCCTGTCAATCCGAGAATGGGAATGAATAAAACTGTCACCACACCCATGAGGACCATCCTATTTTCATTCCATATTAAGGAAAATAAATATCGATTACTATAAAATAAAGATTCGAGTTGTGTTCAATTCCTGCAGTGGTAAAGGATACGCAACTGCTGTATCTATTTCAGCAAGACTCTGTTTATGTTCTAGGACGAAATATAAACACAGTCCAAATATACTGAGCATATGAAAGCTCAGTGACAATAAGAAGAAGAAGAAAAATCTGTAATTTCTTCTTCCAATACAATTGTTCACCCATGGACAGTGATGATCGAATGTCTGGAAAAAAAAAAACAAAGTAAAATGTTAAAATTACATCGCAATTTTGGCAAGCAAAAATGGAATAACAAACTATATGTGCGTTTATTCATTCATTCATCATGTAGTATTGAAAAAAATATCGCCAGCAATTCAAATATTCGATCAACCATAATAGATACGACTGTGATTTCTCATGAAGATACTAAATATAGAAATTGTTCCGAGCATCAGGCTCTTCATATCTTTGGCTTATATGAACAGAATCTTAAAAACAGACGAGAAAAAAAACTTCATAAAATATTCCGAACTGTTATGAGGCTTCTATGGAAATTTTTGAGTATTTAATCTATACACAATGTACTACTATGATGAAAAATACAGAATAAATTCACATTCCTGCAGCAAATTTTGATGAGTATTTTAATTTTTACCTCGATACAATGATCGCAGACACTGCAATGAGAACATCTTGGTGGTCTGTAAAATTTACACGTCACGCACCACTTCATACGTATTGTAATCCCATTAATTTCAACATTCTTAAACAGTGGCGCCCTGAAGTCTTCCCTATCTTCATCGGGTGGTGCTTCAATACGAAAATAAATCCATCGATCAATCAAAATCAAATAGATCCTAATCGAACTCATATTACTTCATGTTTGAATGGTCGATTCAATGAAATTGTGAATGAAAACTAACCATATTAACATATAATGATACGAAGAAAAGAAAAATTACCTTTCGGTATAACACCTGGATCCATAAATGTAGCCAGAGTAAAATTGGCTAGCACAAAGAAGGCTATAACTCCTTGTAATGCTGGTACCCATGGATATCTGAATAGGTAATATTGGCACCTAGATAACCAAAAATCAAGAAGACACATGTTTCATCGGAGAATAACATGAAATAACAAAATGTTTCTTTATCCAAAGTCTAAGAAAGAACATGTACATTAACATGGCATAATTAACCATGAAGAAAGTATGAAGAAAACCAATATAACATGTAGGTGAAAGATATTACTCACGGGTAATAGAAGAAGAGGGTCGTGGTAGTTAGAAGAAGGGTCCACGCGAAGGTGGCTGGCAGATATCTTGTCTTTACATCGCATCCCGGCATTATGGCCCACACACACAACGTTCACGTTGATATTGTCACTCAACTGCGAGTTCACACGGTCCACCACGTACTTATATTATACAACTTATTAATAATCTGTTAATAATAATATTCAAGATTATTCCTGCTACCATAAAACATGGCCGCATCCATTGATACTATGTTCATTTGCAAGTGGTGGCAAACTGTAGTAACACACACTTGATACGGTATTTCATTTTGTTCACAGCGCACGATGATTTTTGATACTCTGCTATCCATCCCTTCATACGAACGTCTTGTCGTCACACGAATGAAAACATTCGCGCGAGGGTGCAATTAATATTCAATCGCGCCCCGCTCACTCAGCACATTCACGACTCTCTAACTTGCTCTCTCTCGCACTGTTTCTACCACAGTCACATCGTTTCGATAGATGACATACATACATACATATCGGTGTAGCATGTCCCTGTTTTTCATTCTACCGATACATCCTCTGAAATATATATATGGACAAATACATATGAATGTGTATCTATGTATTCGTAAGTATGTTATGTACTTTCCCTTGTGCCCATTCTAACCTGCGGTTGGTGGTTTTTCTGAGGGCAATTTGATATCTGCTCAGTTCTGTTTCTTCGTGACAGAATAGAATAAGACACCAACGCTATCATCGTAATATTTCGCCGAGAAATTCTGTGGCAGATGACAGCAGTATCGATGAGCGGTTTATTTCAAATTGCTGTTGGAAATTATGCATCACTCACGACCGTGTTGCAAAACATATGCGATACGAGACGTCATGAAATTTTATCACGATAATTATATTGAAAGTTTTCCCACAATTCTCTCAATTTGAATTTTGCGATTGAATTTGTTTCATTCATGTCTGAAGAATGAGATGAAAACTGAATTGTGATAAATCCACAAGTCAGTCGGTAATGAATGTGTCTGAGATGATTCCAATCCCAATGAGTTAAGATACAAAATAGAATTATCGGTAAACATTACATACACACTATTGCAGATTAGTAATGAGAATGCATCATACAAGAATTAAATTCTGTTGAAATATGAAATTTCGTGGCAGAATTTGATGTTTATGAAAAATCATTCAGTACGAAAACCTACTACCAGGTGTCTGATAAAAATGGCGGCGCCGTAAACCTTCGCAAAAATTTGCTCCGAACAGTGAAGGTGTTAACAAAAATAAAAGAATCTTCAACAAAGTGAGTAAAGTTTATGCACCGCTGTGTGATAAGTGCATAGTGAATTTTGTGGTGATCCATACTATATCAACGTCTTCGCATGACTTCATCTATGGCTGCCATGGCGACTTCTTCAAACTCACAATCACGAACAGAAACCGTTTTGGAGGGGGACGGTACTGACAGTGGACAGGTGAACATTATTATTCAATCATTATATACTTGTCAGATAAAACACATGCGACTTCTATATAAAAAAAGAATTACGTCATGAACACCACTGTACCCCACATTATTTCTATCATGTTGTGTTTTCTTATCTCCACATAATTGTAAAATGTACCAAGACTGTCATAGTTGTATCAAACGAGTGCGTATCTCATAAAATCATCATGATTTATATGGCGAGAATACAATTAATGTATAAGTACTCATTAAAGCCTGGAATAAAATTCAATGTTAAATATGGAAGAAGAATTCACGTCTCATCATCAAGAGATGATGAGAAATCACCATTGGCTGGGATCCGAGTTTTGGATCTCACCAGAATTGTAGCTGGTCCCTACTGTACAATGATACTTGGTGATTTGGGTGCGGAAATATTAAAAATTGAAAAGCCGGGTACTGGTGATGAGAGTAGGCATTGGGGGCCACCGTTTTTAGAAACAACCAAAGATTCTACTTATTTCCTGAGTGTAAACAGAAATAAAAAGAGCATTTGTATCGATTTGAAACGTGGTAACGATATCATATACGAATTGGCTATGAAATCGGATGTATTAGTAGAGAATTATGTACCAGGAAAGCTCACACAAATGGGTTTGGGTTATGAAAATTTAGAAAAAATAGCACCACACTTGGTGTATTGTTCATTGACAGGCTATGGGTCAGATGGACCTTATGCTAAAAGACCAGGATACGACGTGATAGCCGCTTCTATCGGTGGTCTACTTCATATCACCGGACCAAAAGATGGTGCTCCTTGTAAGATAGGTGTTGCAATGACCGATATGGCCACAGGACTTTATGCTCATGGTGCTATCATGGCTGCTTTGTTGCAACGTATGAAAACAAACCGAGGTCAATGGATTCAGTGCAATCTCCTGTCCACTCAGATTGCTAGTCTCATCAATATTGCATCAAATTATTTGAATGCTGGCAGGGAGGCATCGCGATGGGGTTCAGAACACGAAAGTATTGTACCGTATGAAGCGTTCCAAACAAAAGATGGATTCATGACTATTGGGACTGGTAGTGATGTCCAGTTCGCGGCATTGGCACAGAAAATTGATTTACCTGAACTTGCCCTTGATGAAAGATTCAAATGTAATACAGTTAGGGTGAAATACCGTGATGAATTGTTGAAGATTCTTCGGGACAAGCTGAAAACGAAAACAAATAAAGAGTGGTCGGAAATTTTAGAAGGATCACCATTCCCATATGGACCGATCAATACAATCAAAGAGGTGAATTATTTTTGTAGAATTTTCCTCTTGAGGGCTTATGACAATTTACAGGATTCTGGATGAATTCCATTTTTTTTTCTTCTCAAGGTTTTCGATGATCCGCATCTTCAATATATTGGAGCTGTTCAAGAGATGGAGCATGCTCAAATGGGAAAATTGAAATTTATTAGCCCAGCGGTAAAGTACAGTTACGGAACGAATGAAATCAGGACACCACCGCCAGTACTAGGGGAACACACGAATGAAGTGCTGAGAAGCGTTTTGAATTATTCTGACGACAAAATAAAGACTTTAATGGAGAACAAAATAATACAATAAATTGATGTCTTCTATGTGCTATTGTAATGTGTGCAATTTTCTATTTTTATTTGATATTTTTCCAATCGTATTGTCTATATTTATACGAAATAAATAAATATTTTTTTATGAAGATGAATAGCACAAATCATTGCCCGACCTCGAAACAGAACGATATTTGATATTCACACATTTGAAAGAAAATCTTTTCGAACGAAACTGTCTTTCTCTTTTTCAGGATGTTCAGACAATCACACTCTGTCTTCGTAAACCTCGATCTAGTAAAAAAGTGCAATGGACTTCAAGTACTGTGGACAACGAGAATATGAACAAAAAAAAATCAAAATGTAACTATACGCATATTACAAATGGATTAAATGATCATTTGCAAATTATATGTATCACTGGTTACTGGACAATCTTATAATGACTCTGTTATTCAGGCTGCTGCATCTATGAAAAACCGAGAAACTTTGGTGAAAGTAGTTCAGATGAAAGCGATGATGAGTGTGAACATTGTCACGGCCACAAAGAAGCTCACAAAAAAGCATTATCTGGGAGTGTTGTATCACCACATGACAGCATATCATCACAACCAGGTACACACCAATAGATCAAACTTAAATCTACGCACTCCATATTACTTATTAATTTTTGTCTTCTTCACTTTCTTCCTTGTATCAATTCTCTTCGATTTAAAACGAGGTATACCGAACAATTTTTCGGCCCAAAAGTGAAACATACGGCTGGTGGGATTTGGAACCTGAAATTATCAAATTGAAACAGAACAATATGATGCTCATTTGCTCATGAATAACTTATTTGTTTTTTTTTTGTATTTCAGAATCGATAGTCACAGGATCGACTTGAAAAGAATCACTAAACAGATGACGTCGTAAGGTGATCAGAGTAATGATGAATATTATGATTAATATTGTTATTATTATTATCCTTGGATTAAGCGACAACTTCTACAATGTTATGGATAAAAACAAAGATTGTCATCTTGAAAATTTTAAACATGAATTTATATTATAGACAAATATTTCTGTGCACTTCTCCACACTTAAACTTATTCACAACTTCGCACTTGTTCGCGACCTTCGTAAAATACTACAAACAATTATTCAACTAATTAACATTTATCCAATTACTTCGAGTTGGGAATCGCCAATGATATAGAACTATTACTCTTATTGATATTTGTTCTCGTCGTTACCCTGTTGTAAAATATGTACATTCCACATGTTTTTTGTCTTCATCGTTTGAATATATACCATTAATGATGAAAATACACGCGAAGCGATTAATATACTATTTATTGACATCAACTGTGATTCATAGTTGATCAGTAGATTCCTATCTATTATGTTTACAACAATCAAACGAATGGAACTGAAGCATTATGGATAGCCACCATTGATTAAAGTTTTAAAAAATAACTCACGTGTAGCTCGTTCTTTGTATATATTTATTGTATAATCCATTTAATGGATTGAAATATGCATATTCTCCTTAGTTAACTATTCTACATTATGAAGTATATCATGTCGGATTGGATAATATCAATCAAAATGACATTCATGATTCCTGCCAAAGTCATTGTACACTGTAACAATGATTATAATTTATTCCGAATTCAAATCCATTGAGCTCTTCCCAATCCATTTACTGACAACTTGAATATTGATGAAACGTATAATTTTCACTAATACGCATGAAATGTAAAAAGATTACGAGTTTATCACTGTTGGAAATAATATTTATGTTAGTTCATCTCTGTATTTATGCCAACTTATTGAATTGTGTCTCCTTATTAGTTCTCTTATTCATAATTTGATAAATCGAATGAGAATTCTCCTAAAATGTTGCGTGTTATAACTTCTTTAAACATTGAATGAAGGACGTTTGATATCTGAATCACAAGAAGTTCAAATGCCATGATATGACAGTTGTTAAATCATTATTATTCGAAGGATTGGAATGGGATATGTGCGACTCAGGAAATGAAAAAATAAAGAGATGGACTGTCCGTGCGATGAATATTTGGATTTGAGCATCCCCAAAATTTTTCGTGGCCAAATTCTTTTCATTATGTAATCATTTATTAATATGTGGCACGTGTGTTCGGGGCACCGTGCGCGATCATCACAGATGTTACCGTATATAATATTTACAAATTACTAATTTTCAATTGATATGAGAATGCTAGCAGGAACGATACTTGCGTGTACATAATGTGTAATAAAGAACTTTATGATAATGTCCTCATAATAATTTTTACTTGAAAGAATTCCTTCTATTTCATCGTGTGTATATGTCACATTCTAGATGTGTAAGTGTGTTTTGTGTGAATGCGCCAGTGATTTATTATCTACTTTTGATCTCAATGTAAACTATAACCTTCAGTTGTCGAATCTGAATTCAACAATTAACTCAATGCATCCTGACGCAATGTTCATTCTATCGTAATATTAGAAAACTAATCTCATAAAAACTTAACACTCCATCTGCATCATACAATGCAATCTTAACCATTTTAAACATCATTCGGAAACATTCTTCATCGATATGCTTTACATTTACCCTCCAATCAGACGAAAATAATTCAGTTTCGAATTTTAAGAGCCTTTTTATATATAGATTCATATACACACTTCTTTTTCCTCCATCCCTTTTTTTATTCCGTTTACTTGAATTTATATAATAGTGGACCACTATTGGGTCCACATATTACCTCCAATGATTAGACGATTCAGCCTCTTTGAAGCATTCATAATTGTATCATGTATATTCCAGAAAGAAGATAAGATACGATTGATAGCATCATACGGAACATTTGCAAAAATATCGAATTGGTTGCCGTTGCTCACGGTCGTACAGCATAGGCCCATATTGTTGGACACGATAACCATTGATTCAGAAATAGATTTTCCAAAACGACAGTAATGTCGTTCCTGATTCTAACAATACTTCAAAGAACGGAATCGTCTTGATAACCCGAAAAAAGAAGTTCCCACCCAGAATTACGTGGTGATTACATGTACGAAGGCTCTTTAAATCGGAAACTGAATTGTTTTTAATCAGTCAACATTACAACTACTTCGATGATATCTACGCCGTTTTCGTACCTCTAATCCCCTGCGATATGCATCTTCATCCAACCCATGTGCCTTTACCATCGCTCGGCTCCGCCAAACTTTAACTGTGTAATCGTCGCTTGTAGTTACCAACATTTCAGGATCACGTGGATTGAAAGCAACAGCATTCACGACATCCGCGTGAGGGAACTTTGCTAGACAAACACCGTAATGGCGGTCCCATAAATAACCGTGCTTGTCTTCAGCACCGCTGTGGAGAATACGAACCATTGCATTGAATAAGATTTAAAACCATCGAATTATTACTTTGTATGACAACTCGAGCAGTACCTTGCAACGTATTCATCGCATACATCAAGAAAAATGAAGAAACATTCATTATTTGGTGTATACGCTTTGTGCGCTCGCAACATTGTACCAACTTGCTTCAATGTGACTAAGTCAATTACGTGTATATCTATTTCCTGAGCGATCGGCGGTGGTTGTAGTGGATTCGTGATAACATAGCCTCGTGGCCAAGGTCTTGTATTCACGTAAAGATATCTAACGAAAAACAAAGACATTAAAAAAATATCATTTAAGAGGAAAAGTTTCGTTCTCATAAATTAATAACCTATGGTCAGGAGATAGCCCCATCCCGATGATATGTCCGTGAAGATCTATTAAATGATCAACTTTATCAAATCGCTCCGCTACTGCATCGTAATCCAACCAATTAGGCTCTGGTCGTGATCCAGAATTTTGTCTTTCACGTTCCCTTTCACGATGGGCTGTTAATCGTTCTCGCAACGACGGTCCAGGATCCAATCTTCTCGGAAAGTTGACAGCTTTGATTCTTTTGAAGCCTACTTGATGTGGTGTATATGTTTTCGAACCAGTTGTGAAGATAAGAAATTTCTCTGGATTATCCGCCAAATCATCTGAGTCACAATCTTCTGCAGCTTCAGATAACTCTGAAAGTTAACCGACGAAATAGTTTCATTTTCAATCAATTTCTACATATTTTGTTTTATCTTCATTCCAATGACTACCTGATATCTCACTTTCGTCCTCCCATTGAGGCGCTTCCGATCCACTATCGCTATCTATTGTCTCCCGTTCCATTTCTACTTGTCGATACTCTTGATTATATCGAATAGGGCTCGCATATTCAAAACCATCGCCCAATCTTTTCCAGTTCATGAAGCCACCTTCCAATGTGCTATACCTTCGGTTCAGAATAAACAATGAACATCGTAAATTGTCATACTGCATTTACCATTCCGTTCTTATCAGCTAATTGAGTATTCGAGGGGAATATTTGTGAATTTTTTCATAGTACACATCCCAGTTCCACCAATTCTAATAATTTTCTTATCATTGTACGTGTTTAAGATTACATTCACAACATTGTTCAGAAAAATGTTATTGTCTGTGGGACTTACTGTAATCTAGACGATGCGTGATGCAGAATTTCAGGTTCTTCCTGTACTTGATTGTTTGTTGAGGATGCAGCTGATGATAACTCACGATGACTTGGAGGGTTTCCCCGTTCTTCACGTTGATTCGATATAGATCTCTGATTCTCCAATTGTTCGGTCTCCGTTGGCGCAGGGCACAAACAGTTTGCTACCATAACAGCCCTTATAGATGCAGCGTTGAAATTGTAAAATCTAGAACAAATGAAGTGGTAACAAAATGCCACAAAATTCATTACTTATTTCTTGGTCTGCTATTTTGGTCTCAATTAGTGTCATGTAGTCATGTGCAATACCATACAAATGTGTCATTCAAATAACTACATACTTGTATAGTTGATTCATAATCGGTACGTGCTCACTGGCTGATTCCTGGTTTGCCTTATTCAGCCAAACCACACTGGAACTTACTAAATGTGCAAGCCAGTGCAAATCACCACTTAGTAGATGACGTTCACTGTACCATGTACCAAATATGTCGTATGGCTTGTTACCAACTCTGCATTGTAGATCAAAACCGGCTGCAATTAGAAATAATGAATCGTTGATTTTCTTTTCTTCAAAATCCAATGACCTTTATTGTAATGTAGTCAATTTGACTTTATAATTTCTTTACAAAAAAGAAACCATCATGATTAACGTAATAGTTGATTGAAATATTTTACATAGTAAAGTTTTCTGTTTTGTTGGCACATAAACGTACACACACCTGAACAATTGGATCTCAATTTCTGAACACGACGCTAAGAATAGTTGCCGCTACAATAAAATGCATTTCGTCATTTTATCTTACCTCAACCTAACTATTTAAAACCCTCAGCTTGTCTTCCAAATGGATTAAATAATCTGTTATTTATTGACTAATAATTCTGGGTAATGTGTTAAAGTCACTACTAGAATTAACATCGAATTTTCATATTCTTCGCCTTTAATTCTACTCACGTGCCAATTTGAACACTGCGATTTCCCCCGAAGTACTGTGTGGTGTTCCAAAATGTACACCAGACACTAACAACAATGTATCAGAACAATTGAATTGAGAAAATTGTGTATACTTCCAGCTAAAAGCTTTCATATCATGATGATATTTGATTGTTACTGGATATTGACTGTCCCATACCTAGAAATTGGAAATACCAAGCATTTGAATGAATATTTTATCCAATGATCTTCCATGACAAATTAATGGAACACAATTGATAGAAATAGTTGAAAAAATAAACTCAACGAATATATATCCATCTTTTGAGCATGTTGCAAACATCTTTCCATTGTGCGAGAAACTGACGTGCAATACTTGATGTGCATGCTCCAGCAATACTTCAGTTTCCAATAAAGGTGTATGATATGCTAGCCTCTTAAATTCACCAAGCCACGAAGATTTTCCTGTAATTCCAGAAACATCTCATCATAATTTCACGAACGACACCTTCATCACTAATACGTGAATATTGATGGATACACAATAATGTAATTTTTCAGATTATAGTGATATGTCGTGGCTCCATTATCTAAATTTTAGATGTCCCTCATCTTATTAAATCTGAATATACATATGTATATATATAACACCAAATTCCTCTATCTCAAGACCAATAACATCAACGGATGTATATAAATAATGCAACACGTGTATAACACATACCTGGCATTATTCCAACACTTGGATCAATTTTGTAAGTACGATAAAATAATTCTTTCCATAACAATTCATCATGTGATACTCTGTTCCATGACTTGCATACACTTCCAGCTATCATTACTTCTTTAGGTGTGAGTAATTGGAAAATGCTGAGTAAAATTGAATCAGGCATATAATACCAATCTTCATTGCCATCGCCATAATCAACTAGATCTGCATCGAATGATGCAGAGCATTCTTCATAGCTCTCGTCAGACACATTCTGTTCATGATCCTTCGAAGATTCGTCTTCAGTACCAGTTGCTGGAGGTACAGGAGATGCAGTACCAGCAGCACCATCCTCGTCAGCATCCATTTCAACTCTTTGTTTACCACTAAAACAGCTGATACCTGTCAGCAAGGAATCAATAGGGGGCGCACGTTTGCTTTACGTACAAACAACGACTGAGACAACAAATGAAAGCGAGTCTGGTTTATACTGGGTGTGCACCAGTGGAGCAAACTGACGTTCTCGTGTATGTTTTTGCTGCTTGGGTACACAACCACTAGTCGAATGCTTTAGTTCTGACATGTGTGCGTGCAAGATGTCTTCTTTTTTGTACATTTATTTTTTATTCGCAGTGCAATGCGCATGCACCATTCAAGCAATTTGAAATGTATGAGTGCGGGACAAAACGGTTCGTCTTCGTGATTTGGAATTTATCTTGTATAATAGTTGTGCATATAATCAACACTAAGATAGATTGATATCTACCAAGTTGACGGTAACTTGATTGTCCTTGTACTCCACTGCTGAATTCGTGGCTTCATACGACACCCCAAACATTCGGGCTATGCAAATCAGAGAGGATCGACAAATTTTTATTTTGGATAATTTTCGATGGCATTTCAATTATACATCGATTAATATATATCCATCATACTTACTTTTAACTACCGCATATTCATGAGAATTATTGGGGATTGGAAAGAGAAATCAAAAATGTATAAAAACGTAGTGTGAATGTAAAATAGGAGAAATGTATTGAAACTATTTTCAGTTCATTGGCATATTGATGACAACAGATTAATAAAACGAATATGTAAAAAAAGAAACACATGATGAACGTTTTTTTTTTCCAAATTTTTAATAATGTATTCTAGTTGTGGAACAATCTGATTTGTCTTTTGAAAATATCTTTTCATCAGTGGCCAATCAGATTGTGGTGCAATAAATATGGTGGATGCAGTCATGTATTTTTAACACGTTTTTTTGGTTCTTTTTTCTTCGTATTAAATTTATCCACGAATACGCGCCCTGGCCATCTCCATCAATTTGACGAACCGTCATGGAAGATGTACGAGATGATGACGCTAAATCAAGATGGCGTTAAGCTTACGTAGGCGTCGTTCGGCACGTGAGTTTGAGTGTGGCACATTGTAATTTACGATTATTTCGTATTTTACAAAAAGAAACACTCCATTCAGCATCAAAATAGAAGTCCACATCGGCGGTTCATATCATAATGATAACGAATCCTCTCACGGTGTTGTGAAAATTGTAAAAAATATCAGATGAAGTAGAAACTAGACAAGTTAGGTTAGGGTTGGCGGACTCTCAATCACTTGGCGGGAGATCTTTTGTCAGAAGTTTCCACTTTGCTTAACAATATTAGTCGGTTGAAGTATTCGTAGCAGATTATAATAATTTATGATTCTGATTAATAATTTCATTGGTGTATTTTGATGTAACAAATATGGAATACGAGTCACATTTGATGTTTAACCTGATGCCTATTGCTGCAACTATTCTTGCGATCGGTGTTGCTTTCATTATTGTCATTCAACGTTTGAAGTGAGTTTGAAATATTGATTCATGACTGCACATATTTATTGTTGAGTTCAAATGAGTTTTGACTTGGTGTTGGACAAATATTTTCATTCATAATTGTATATTTATAGATGGAGATGGCGAATAAATGTTAATTGTTGGTTCTGCAATCTCAATTCTAAGATATATAGACAAGAAATTGATTGGTGGCAATGTCCGTCATGTGCACAATATAATGGGTTCTCGGAGGTGAGAATAATTTTCACAGAATTTTATTTCACAGTCTGTTTCAATAGTTGATTTGATTGGACTCTCAATGCCCTGTATCAAGGATATGCTATACACCAATCTACATTAGTATGAATACTGTTGAGCAATTCATTCAATCGATGTCGCACGTTAGCTTGGCACTTCATTCTCCTACTCAATGCTCAAGTTGCTCTTATTTTCTCGTAGGATGGAGACTACAATTACGAGATCCCGGAACAACGAAATAAGTCGTTGAATTCTTCAGCAAAATTGTATTCATCCATAACAAAAACTGAATCGATGAGAAAGAAAAATGGTCTGTGCACAACATGTAATCGAAATGAAGAACTTAAATTGCATGAATTGAGCTCTGTAGACTCATCAAGGTGGTGTGATTCTGAAGTGCAGACATTTAGAAATAATTTAGAGGAAAAATATCCTCTATGTAAAAAATGTAACACGTTTGTGAGGAAAGTACTGAGAAAGCAGAATTTGTGGCTCACACAGTATAAAATGCTGGCGTTTAAACACAAGCCTATGAGAATGATAGCAAATGTAAGTTGAACTATTAATATGAAGATTTGGTACATTTTCACGTTTATTGAAAATAAAATCTATTCTTTAACATTTCAGAATAGTGCCAAAGTTGAGAAGCTTTGCCGGATTTTTTTAACTCTCTTGAGTGCAGGATTAATTTGTTACCCGACTTATCAACCACTGCCGATCATTGGTGCACTATTGCAACTAATTACTGGGTTGACCCAACCCATCCGCAGAGACAATTTTGATTTATTATTGACTTTATTATGGGCAGGCCTCGGAATGCTGACGCCTTTCAATCACTTTGTACTATTGAAGCCTAATTTGAATCTTCCGTGGGCTGCATTGGAATACATCACAGGATATCAATTAGTAGGGCGATTAAAAATTCAAGACAAATTGCGTTTTATATTTGTGGTTATGTCTTCAGCTAACAATTTTTTTTCATCTCAAGATTGCGGTTTTATCGTCGATTTTGGGTTTTACAAATATCACATCTAGGAGATCGTCAATGACGAAAGTGGACATGTCGTTCAAGAAATTTGACTCACCAGCGGTTGATCGCCAGTATTCAATACCAAAATCTAAGAATGATATTGATCATTGTATCGATGAGAATGATGCATATACGCAACCTGCACGTCATTCACCCATTGATATAACACACCTATTAACGACGCCGAACCAATCAACTGATTCAACAGCATCGACTAAACTAATAATGATGTCACCAAACTTCAAGTTCGTATATTCTTTGTTCATACTTTCAATCATAGATCTGGGATAATCCAGGATTCCGATTCATTACGATTACTTGATTTGCCATTTTGTTTTCTCAGAGTATGCGACAGCCAGCGTAGTACATGTTCAACTTCTTTCAGTATGAAAAATCATGAAATTGACATGCTGGAGTCACCATCAAAGCGTTCAACAACTCAAAACAATAACTCTAAGAAAAATTTACTCAATGAGAGTTTGAAAACTCTTAGTAGTCTTTCATTGAGTGAAAATCACCAAAACCAAACATTGAGAAATCCAAAAGTGTTCGAAACTAAAATGTATGGAACAACAAGTCCAGATTTATTCCGTAGGAGTAACAAAACCACTGGGCGGAAATTTGTACTTGCACCACCAAAACTCAAATCTGTCAGTCAAACATCGTGGGTGGCAGGTGGTTATTGGCAAACAGGCATGGAACCACCGACATTATCCAGATCATCGAGTCAAAGTTCGGGGTTCGGTTCAGCTGGTTCGATTTTCGGTCCATCACGTGAGCCGTCAGTAGTTAATGATGTTGATAGATGTTCCACTATGTCTGATGCTACACAGTGCTGTCACAATGTACAACGACAATCTAGTATCAGTCCAGTAAATACGATTTGTCAACATGCCTCATCGTCAACGTCTATGGCATATCGATCTCCAGGATCAGAAGTCACATCGGGTTCTATGATAAGTCCCACCACCAATATGATGATAACCACAAGTCCGTGTGTTCAATCAGTTCAGCCATCGTTCTGTCATTCATATCACATGAATGAACAATGTCTGCAAAATCGGAATATAGACTTCAACATGGTGCAAAGAAGTTCGCAAGTGCTACCATGTGTTAATTATCCTTCGACTTTCGTAACCAATCCAATTTGGCTGCCAGCACTGTTATGTGGGTCACTCGTTTTCAATATAGTGATTTTTTGTACCATTTTGTTGCGTTGAAATCTAGTTGGCATTTTGTTGTGCAAACGAAGCGAGCGCAAATAGGAATATTATTATATTTCCAATTTTAAACAGTACCTGTGTTGCGCTCACAATACGAATCGTGAGCACAATCATTGCCCTGGAGATGTGCCCAAGGCATGATGCATCTCTAATGGGTTTCCTTTTATTACAGTTGAATATAATATATAAATACGTTTCTTCAAGCGCGTGATTATAAAAGTTGGAGCTGTGAATACAAAGTATCCAGGAGGGAAGATAATAGTGGATTAGAAAATTTGAATATTGCGTGCGACGCTCGATCCTCATATTTTCAGAAGAAAAAAAATTGTGATACTAATAATGAAAAATAATATTCTTCTCATGTGTGTTCACTAGGGTACATTTGTAAGCAAATTCAGAGATTATTTGTGAAAAACGGGTATTGAGTGAGTGAACTATAATTTCTGAATTATATAGGTGCGAAGTTTATGTTAATTTTGTACATTTGATAGTTTTTTTTGTGAAGGTTCAATCAACAATAGTCATGATTACCGATTTTTCTAACTGCCATGAAGCTTTTTGTATGAGAGATGTGCCACAATTAATGATGGTGATCCGATTATAGTTGGAATCAACACGTTGGAAGAATAGTGTTGTCAGATACTCTGAGTAACTAAGGAAAACACTTTCACTGCCTAAGTGTGAATGAAATCACAGTTACTTTCTTTTTTATATTTTAGCCTTCTCTGTACATAAAAACTGAAAACACTTATCACTTTACCATACCAGTGCTTCCGTAAAATTGTTGATTTCACCTCTACCAATGATACTAATGATAACGGTAACGATACTAAGAATAATACTTGAGTTGATAGAAACATTATTGATGGTTATTATTTTTTTTTGTGCTAAATACAATTTTGCCAACCATGATCGATGAGTGAAACATTTCGATATTTATTTGTAGCCTCATTCAATATTTTCCACAAGATACTCTCCGACATAAATCCTTTTTTTGGAATCCCTGACCAAGATAACGTGACCAACAAGTATTCAAATCAATGTTCAAATGACTTAAATCAGGGACATTTGGATCTACCCGTTTTCGATGAAATCTTCGACAAAACATAAAAAAGTTTTTTATTTATTTTACAAAGGGGTTATATAAGAATTTTACCAACTTACCGTTTAATATCCGAAGGTATTTCCTTCTTTGTATAATCACACTGATAATTACTATATGGTTCCTCTTCAATAGTGAACTCTTCCTGTAGAGCTTTTATATATTCTGTCATACCATATCCTGTGATACTACCAAAATTTTTGGTGAGATCTTCTTCAGGAACCCATTTATTAGTTCTTTTGTTTATAAATAGTCATATAAAGTTTATCAACGTGCAAAATTTATGGTCTAATTTGATATCCAATACCTCGAGTTATAAGAACGAATCCGTGGTCCATCTAATCCTTGAGGTAAGAATCGATAAGTTAGATCGTAAACCGTTGAAAAATTATTCTGGAATCCTGCACTATGATGGTCAACTAAAAGATCACGAGTCATTCCCTTGAAATTAATGATATACTTTTCTATATAAAACTTCTTGGATTT
>JABMBR010004628.1:0-78261 GCA_018881525.1 Meteorus sp. PSUC_FEM 10030008
AAAATATAATTTATCGATGACCTATAATACAGATAATTGACATGTAAACAACAATTATTATATATCGCTCAGTATCTTGTTTGGTATCAATTAAAACGAAAGACACTTGGCTGAACATTACAGAAGTTCCCTAATACAAGAACGCTGATAGTACCAGTACAAGAGTTAATATGACATGAAAAATAAAATGCCGAACCAAGGGTAATCTAAACTCATCGTCAATTGATATTGACGTGATGTCATTAACGAGTTCAACTTAAATTCGTTTAGGAAATGGACGTTCAATGCTCGTACATGAATTCGGGGTTGATCGCGCAAGGTGATGAAAGCTAAGCAAACTGACCTGGCCCGACCATTCCTATCAATCGAATCGTTACAATATGAACATTTGATGCATTGAAGAATTGATGTTTGAAAAAATGACCACATCAAATTTCTATCATATTTACATGATTTGCTTTTTTCCAGAATTTTTTTTATCAAAATTAATTCTCTCATGCATTATCATGGTTTCAATTGGAAGAGATGACGAAAGTTCTCTGGAAAATGAAGTTTATTTTGAGTATATAAATTAGATGTCGTAAAACGATATCTTAATAATCATTGGAAGCCGTAATATTATATTGTTGGACAGTAATTACAGGGTGCGCCAAGAGATATGCCTATGTGGCTGTGGATCAATAAAGTTTCAGATTGCCAGAAAGATATTTACAGTTATTGATGTATATGTGCGATGATCCATTCTGTAGAAATTTTATTTGCTCATAAGACAATGAAATCAGTAATCTAATGAATGGATACTGTAAGGAATGAGAAAGTTATAGATGGATTCATAATGAAACAGAAACTTGTGTGATAATATTGATGTCGACATCTTCGGAACGTCTTCCAATTCACATAGAACTTTTCATTGTTGAAATAGAATAAAAATGGAAGAATGAAGTTTCAATAATATTTCACAATGTCTGTGATATACATTGGGTATTGAATAATTCAGTGAAGTGGAATGCACAATATGAAGTTACATAAGTCACTTAATGATGTTGAAATATGAATGGGGAGAAAAAATAATTCTGATTGATTTCTTTCCGGTTGATGATTGACTCCTGAAACAGGGTGAATGATGCAATTGGGTAATTTAATCATGGAAAATTGTCATATTCGCAAAATAATTCTTTATTAATATATTCGAGCTGTTATCAATGAAATATGATATCGATTTATCAGTGTCATAATTGTGTTCAACGAATGTTTGATAGAAAAAATATTTGCAATGACCAGTTTTGTTATATGACAAATTTTTGTAACATAACATTAAATGTAAACAGATCATTCATTTTAGTTACCATAACAAATACGTACGATGATATACAAGAGTTATATCAAACTGCACAGCAGATTTCAATCTTCAACAAATTCGAATCCATCTCAATCATGAATACCTCAAATGAAGACCATAACAAAATAATAAGTGAAATTAATATTTGAAATATTGTGAATCAAATTTATTCAAAAGACTTCAGAACTTCTGCTCATCGCAAAAGAAAATTCAATACATCAACTTTACATTTTTTCAACCCAATAACAATCTTCCATTTTTATCATCGATAATTCATCGCAAGTTTTCCCACAACTGCGTAATCCCAATAATCTTAGATTTTAATCTAGATATATCACCTATAAGCAACGAAGTATTTTTATTTCAACAATACCAACATCATGCAAGTATAAAATTCATTTAATTACTCATTCACGATATCTACATCGAACGTTTATTTGCAACCATTCACAAATAAATAAACATTTTTTTTTTCCTGTCGTCTCAATATTCTTTCCATATAAGCAATGATTTATTATACAATTTATCGGAATATAAATCAATGAATAATGTCATATAGCATGTTCATAGAAGCGTATCGCAATGTCTCATAATTTACCTGCCAGATTATTTTCTCAGTAGTCACATCGATTAAATCATCGAGCATATAAATCGAGCGGAGCGGATGTGCAATGTTCGTAACGGTCGGTGTAAAATTAACCTTGAGTTGGATATAGAAAGTGTACATATATATTGAAATATACATAGAGAGATAAAGGAGCCAAGTAGAAGTCTCTTGTTCGTCTTCAACGTGTAGAGGTTACAACAACACAATAATAATATACTCTTATGTGTAATTTGCAACTTTAGAGCGGCGACAATAACCATTTTATGGTGCAATATTAACTGATACAAGAAGCAATGACGAAGAACGATACAAAATGAAATGGCTGAAGAAAACAAGCGAGAAGGTAACCATGATTATATATACGTAAACCAAAAGGACGAGCGAGAATCGATTGCCTCTGTGTTATAGCGACACACGACTCTTGTTGCTCTCCTGTATTTGCACAGCGCGCAAGTTCAAACAGGATAAGTTATAGTGAATGGAACGACGGTTAAGATTCTCCACCTCTCGCGAATGGTGAATGTATATTTGTTCATTTATTTATGCATTGTCAAGTGATAGTGATATGTATGCGCGACGTTGATGAACATCTTCTGGGAAATTTTTATGACGGATGAGTTGGACAACGTCAATGTTAGAATTCAAAGAAATTGTTCATTGGTGGAGGATATGTCATTTATCATTCATTGATATTTAGAGATTTTTATGTTTCATAGAAATTATCAGGAAGTCTTGGTGCGTCAGAAATTTTATGAATTTTTATTTTAACATGAGATGAATATTTCGCTTGAATTGTTTTCATTTCTTTAGTTTCTTATATATTTTCATGCACGGTTATAATTGATTTCCGGGTTTTTCAATGTGTCAAATCATTGTAGATGTTTCAGTCTGATCAAATCTTTACAGGTGAGATTTATCGTCATTCATAATTGTGACTATAAATTCGATTGTGTCAATGAAATTTCTTGTATTTGCAAGGCACGAATAGAATCACGATGCAAATGTTTTTCCGACCATTCACCAGTTTCAGTATTTATTGTCTGCTAATTTCAACTTATATTCGGTGTCGGTAATACTACTCTGCAACAAAATCCTTCTTTAAATAAAAATATCATGGATAGGAGGAGTTGAACATCATAAAATCAGATTTCCTCCCCAGTTTCTGCTATTACGTAGATATTTTCCAGTTTGATTTTTTTATAGCTTAATATTTCGTATTTTTTGTCCGCAGTTTTTGCTTCAACGATGTTCCATTTATTTTGGGTCATATCCACATCTATAAAACGGTTTGTATCAATAGAATAGGAGAAAATGATTTTACCTAACGGGGTTTATCTGAAATCATATCATTTGTTTGAATGGATGACTCAAATTTGAAGCACAATGAGAGTTTCATTCGAAAATTCTATTGGAAAAAATTATTCAAAGAATATATCAAAATTTTCATAAAACATGCGTAACATCTACAGGAAAGAGAGAAAAATTTTGTTTGCAGACCAGCATAATCGGTAAAATACACCAACATGTTTTCAATACAGCTGTTCCACTGAATGAAATTAGAGGAAAAAATTGATGTATTTGAATTAAAACCAACACTCATTTCCATTTCATTGACTAAAATCTCGAAGAAGTGTTTTCATGTAAACTATTCTCCCCTGCCGATCCTCATTAATATTCATCATCCCAACTTTAGTTTTATTGGATACAAAAATTCAAAAAACCATCAAATCAGGAATCCATCATTGCCTACAACTTCTCCACCGACAGATTATCACGAATATTCATGGAAAAACCCACCACATATACCCTGTAAATTCTATAATTAACGTTCAACTTTATTCCTACAATTGCGTATGAAAATTATGGACCAAAAGCCATTGGCAATAATTATTATTCCGCCCTCTAAACAAAAATATACACATGGAGGCAACAGTGCCATATACATCTACATATCCATACCATATACAAATTGTGGAATGAGGGGTGGCCAAGGGAGCCGTATAGATTGCAACGTTGGCTGGAGATGCACGGGCGAACAAACATATAACGTAACGCGCGGCAACCAACGAAACGAGCCGAAACGAAAATCCAGCGTGAGTGAAACAACAGCAACGGAATTGTCTATACATATAACTTGTTCGTGTGCATATATGTGAGGTCATACAGCCCCTAAAAGCGTGACAGTATGTGCGGTGGGTAGGCCAGGATGGCAATCAATAACTTTGAAACACACCGACGTTTGGAAAACAAATTCAGCAAGTTGCTTGATTGGAAAAACCGGTGGACGCTGTAGCGGCTCGCGTTTGAATGCGTCGAGCTTGTGATGCCTCGCTCGCTTGGTGCATCCTCCACTCTCATGCACCACACGAAAGCCCAATTGGCTATAACATATATACATATTGATGTAGATGTGGAGTTTGTCTGTGTTACTCATCATGCGAGTGGAGCATGGTGGTTTATATCCGTGTCTATGTATCAATGCAACGCCCGAATGCGAACTACCAATGTGAATATGGCCGTATGGATACAGAGTGTGGGAGCATCAACGCGATAGCAAGAGAATAGTATTCGTCGCTACTGCAACTGTGTTACTGCTGATGTTTTAGTCCTTTTCCTCGAGCATATTTTTTGTTGGCTGCCAACAAGTTTGTTCTTGTTTTTCAGGTATTTTATTTCCAATTTCAATGGTGCATATTGTGAACAATAACGACTTTCTCTCACCAATGTCCAACGGTGGATGGATTTTGTTTGTTCAATATGCATGTGAGCCAATGTATTCATTTTCTTGGATTGTTGACGTTGGATGAAGTATTGTTTTCGTGGGTGATGATGGGTTCACATGATGTTGATTCCATATACAATTGGGTTTCACTCTGATGTGTTCACATTCAGAAAATATATTTAGGCATCAGAAATAGAATTCATATTCACATGAACTCCACATTCACAAGTACATGATTGATTGGATGTGAGGATCATGTTCGTATGAATGAGATCCAACATCTGAGTGACCATGTGGGAATATTTGCTGGCTGCAATGGCACTTAGTTGGACAATTGACACACGACATAGCTCATTCGAGGTTCAGTAATTTATTCTCCGATTTAACTAAGATGAGGTATCAACAATAGAAAATATGAAGTGCAAGAGATAGACTAGAAGTGAACTCATTTCGTACTTTTTCTCAGGTTAGTGACAAATTATGAAGGAGTAATTAAAATGTATGTGTGTAACAAATTCTCTCGTGAACCCTGTCAATAGTATTCCAACTTTTCCATCAGTTGAATCTGATGCAAGATTAGAACGCCATTACCTTTGCGTATTCACCTCGTTCAAAAAAACTTTGAACTATCAGTTCTGCCAGTTTCGAATTTCATATAAAAACTCTCAGATGACTTTCCCAAACATCAAACATTTCCAAAACAACTTTTGATACCGTGTGATAAAAAATGAGCAAAACATTTAACGACCTCTGTAAATTCATAATTAATAACCAATTAACACTTGTACGAATCTCTATGTACTTCTAATAAATTATTGTGTATGGATACATTTCTTCTGCTTTGTTTATTTTAAACGTAGACGTGTTTCTCACCTGTACCTGCTAACCAAGTCCTTCATCTGAAACGAATTGATTTGATCGGGTTCTCGATCCACACGATGAAAGATTTATGCAAGTTCGTTCACGTCTCATCTTCTCTTTTTTCAGTTCTGTGCTGTTGCTACTGCTCGATACAGCGCTTATTCTTCACCGCGTTTACTGCACTTCTCTGTATATCCATACCGACTTCTATCTCCTCTGCCAATTCGCCCGCACATCGCAATATATATGCATACATATTTATATACATATATATACGCTTTATATCCAACAAAAAGGCTCACTCGTGCATATACCGAAGACTACTGCGCAACTTGACCAAATCGCGTCTTTATATCGCGACGTTTCCTCGTTTCGGCGAAGTCCGCGTGGAGACAACCGACTCCTTTTAACGCACCCTTTGAAAGTTATTACCTGCCCTAACGCGCGTTCAATGCTATCGCACTTTGCGTGTGTACATAGTGGCGAGGATCCTCTCTCCTAACTGCCTCTCACTCTTTATCACTTGCTCTTTTTTTCCAACTGTCTCTTTCATTCGGTTTTGTGAATGTTTGTTACTGTATGTGAATTTGTGTCCTTCATGTTTTTGTTTCTTGACACTTTCACGCTTTGAATATTGCTAATTCCTTCTGTATCTTCGATTTGGACAGTGTCTTATTATTTACATTTAGTTCATAGTTTGATGACATGCATAAACAACGAAGAAGAGCAACGACATCACACTCCTTTCAGGTTCCATTTTAAAGAGGAACTGTGGTGACTGAACTTCAGGATTGAACCCTGTTCCATATATTGTTCATCCACTATAGAGAATGAGGTTTTCAGAGAATTTCTACGATGTTTGTTGAACGTGTTATAACAATTTAAATTATTCACCGAATTTTGATGTCCAAAGAATAACAAAATTCATTTCATGTAGCAACATCAGCATTTTGCCTCTCACAAACACCATTGCTAACCTTCACTCTGCACCATTGACTCTTCATCAACTGCTGGTCCTCTCTCAACTTCCTGAACATCAGAAAATATGGACTTGTCAGCTTGATGACTAGCTTAACTCGATAATGAAATTGATTAGTATGAACTTAATACGTTGGGGAATGTAATTCTGAATATGACACAAAAGAAACTGAACTCGCTGATTCACAATGTTTCTAAGCGAAATGTTCGAAACTTGCATCCAAAGTAACTAGAACTTCTCTATGACGTGACTTCGTGATGATTGATTGAACTCCTGACAACTTTCGCAATTGTGACACAATTCGCAAAATTAAATTTTATTGATCGCACAAACCAACTCACCAGTATCTACACAGCTTCCGTGACTTCATTTTTCAACTGCTATCATGATACAGATCCAACTTTCAATCTATGCATTGAGTACTCCCAGATTCCATAATTCAAGATTTTCAAACCTGAACATCACGACGATGAAAATTATACGACAAATCATCGCAAACTGGACAGCTGCAGCTAATTGTTGATCTAACACTGCTCCAGACTTGGAGCAACGTCGTTCATTTATCCAATTTTTAATACTGGAATGTGACCAAATGTCGGCCCTACTTTGTTCACAGAACACAAAATGTATCAAAATCATGAGTGAACATAATGATCAACCGTGAAAAAATGTTGCATTGACCTATAACGAAAGTGTTATAATGTCATGACCTTTTTCCAACGAACAAAATAATTCTTTTCATCACAATAGCCAAAAATATCACTGAAAATAATTCATCCCAAAAATACTCAGAAAAAAAGCAAACAATCTAAGACTCTCAATCCAATTGTACATATCACAATTTCAACAATCCACCATCAGCAATGCTTTACATCGTTGCAAATACCGAACTCCTCTTTTCCCCCATCACTTTTTTTTTCTCAAGAATAAAATCGCTTGTGCATCCCTCTTTTTTCCCAACGTATCTTTAGTGACAACAAACGGCACAGAAATAAAAAAGGGCAAATAAGTAAGTAAATAAAAAAGCCGAAGTTGAAACGCGAATAAAAAGAGAAAAATGTATTATAAAAATGTTTCAACGGTTTAAAAGGCGAGTGACAGACGGGAGAAAAGTATATACGGGTGAAGGATATCCGCGCGCGCGACAGAAGCAGCAAAGAGAGGTTGCGCGCGATCCTCACATTCCACGGTTGCATTGCGATATAATATACGAGCGGTCAGGAAGCAGTCGGCTTTACTCAATGACAAAGGCTCCATTCGTCGTCGTTGTCGTCGCCGTCGTCGTCTTCGTCGTGGTGTTCGCTAACTGACGAAAGACTACGAGTGGGGCTTTCAAGGTTGGGGGAGAAATAGGATGAGGAATACTTTATATAAATAAAATGCCGTTGGTCGGCATATTAGGATGGTATGCGATGTTGGATGGTTTGATCGCGCGGTGGTTATAATAAATGCTGGTGGTCTTTTATATCTGTTTCATTTTAGGTTCGATTGGAATAGTGGATGAACGGGGCCTTGCGTCACCACATGTCATCACGGCAGAGGACCCACTGATTTACATCCAAGTGCTTCGTCGATCGGTGGAATCTCAAAGACCAGAGCAAAAGAGAGTAAGGAATTGGTCAGTGAAACCACCGGCGGGTTATACATAAAATATATATCGTCGTCATATCGTTATGCTTCAACTATGTGTAGATATGTTTGTATATATGAATGTATGTATTTATGTATAGATATGTAGCATCCGACAAAGGGCCTTTGAGTTTCCTTGTTGGTTGTGATTCATAAATTGAAAATGGAAGATGACTTTCGAATTTTAATGTTGCCTTTGTCTTTCAACGCATTTTGTAACACACAAACATATACGCACATGGTTTTACTCATTGTTCTCTTGTTATTTTGACATGTGAGATTATTGGTGGTCGTTCTATGAATGTATGAGTGTTTTATCCGATTGTAACAGAATTAGAGTTACAGGAAGGATAATTGTGATAATACTGAAAGAGTAATCGGAGATAGAGAGATGAGAGGAGAGTTGGACGCGAATATTGGCGAGCATATATTCGGTGTGTGCTGGGCGAATAGAATGAAACCGTTGGCCAGTCGAAAATTTGTAATGAATTAATGATCGGTGAAATTAATGACGCGGATGAATGAAAACATTAGGAGTATACCATCATATTAATCAAATAAAAAATTAATGAATTTAGATGTACAATGTAAAAGGGGGAGCTTTATTTAGTTATTCGAAACTTAAATGATGAATGTCAAATATCATCCGAAAATCATGTTGGAAAATGGAAGAGTACAATGAATTGACATTCAGTTTAAGCTCTGCCATGGAGTTAATTCATCTAAAAATACTGAACATACTGGAAGTTCAATTAATTCCGTAATCGAATTTCATACTTTCATCCATAATATTCTGTTGAGATTTGTGTGAAAGTTATTCGAGTAAATTCTACAAATAAAATAACAAAGTCATCAGTTTTTTCCAATCCAACATCAAATCCCTGATTTTGTCCACCAAAATATTTCCTTTCATTCAATTATACCAATTCGTTCTGAACATGATGGAATCACAGCAATACAGTTGAACGAAGAATCTTCAAAGTCTCCATTACGCTCATTTTCAATATAACATAAACGAAAGTGAATTCATCCCAGTGTATTAATTAATTACTCGATAGATTTTATGGATATAGAACATTTCTTATGGTGACTATTTAAATTCTCCTTCAAATTAATGTGATTTTTCCTTTAAACTCCAACGTTTGTTTTTCCAGTGTACACAATTTTATTTATTCATCTACTGCTTTTTTCTTATCAATTTATTTCTGTTGCAGTGGTTGAGTGATCTCAAGAGTCTTTCCGTGGTGGTCGCACCATAAAGTCATTATAATATAAAACAAACGCGCTTTTAATTCTCGACATGCTTCTATGTATATTGGGGATTCATATGAAGTCGACGCGATACGATATAGGCTTTATATGTGAGAGCTGGCCCTAACAGGTGTCTCCGATATGGAATGTTGTTGCTTGCTACTTTTGATGCTTCATCTTGGGACATGTTGTATTTAGCCATGTATATATAAGATTCACGCGTGCGTGTATGTCAGGACCATAACAGGAGAGTTGGTAACTGTCCAGTAGTCACTTTGATAATACAAAAACAATTCTTTGACTTGGACATTTCATATCAGAGCATTTTATTGTTTCACCCTTCCTCTTTTTCGACATGCTTCATCCACGTTTGAACTTGTTCTCTATGCAAAATTTATGTTTTGGGATGATTGAAAGTAAAAAAATTGTGAATTTTCGAAAGAAATTGATGTTCACATTGACCAAAATTTGGAAATTATTCGTCAATGTAAGATTGTGACATCAAAAAATTTATTGAGATATGAATCCAATTACTGGATGGTTCGATTCCCTATTACGCGAAGCTTCTTACACGCACACACACGAGATGACTATTGCGGCGAAAGGAGATCCTGTGAGTAGACTGAAAGGACAATAAGAGGAGGATAATGAGCCGGGGTGTATGAGAAAAGGGAGATTGAATATGTATAGAAATATAAGCGAATGGGTGTGCATAAGAATGAAATAAAGAAAGCAAGGAAGAGAGAAAGGATGACGTTGGTGAAAAAAAATAAGAAAGCAAACCAACGGAAAGAAAGAAGAGATAAGACTTTACTGAAGAGAGGCTATGGATTCTTGAGCTGCCAGTGGCGGGCTAGACACGTCGCCTGGTTCGAGTGCAAACTGTAACAAATCCAGCTTTCACCCAGCCAGACAGGGAGACAATTTATGTGGCGCGTGTTTCGTTTCGTTCGAGGCCGTATCACGGGGATGCCACCGCGTTTGTTACACAAGGACTCTCACTGATTCTGGAGCTGGTGTTGCCTTCGATGATGTTCAAGTTTTAGTTATTGCTGTGTTTTGTCTTGTTCGATATTCTTTTATCTTTCCGTGTTATTAGAATTTCGACTGTTCAAACGCGGCACAACAACTCGTTGGTGTTTGTGGTCAACACAGAGAATGAGAATGTGACGAATATTCCAAGCGAGTTATTAACGGAGTGAAATGTATTTCATGAAAATGAATTGTCTGTTTTCGTTTTTTTTGGTTATTCATGACTGTGAAATGTCTGAATTGCGGAATTTGGCAACGTTCCTTGTAAGATTTGGAACACTGCACTGACATTTCAATCCAACTTTGGTTCTTCCATTGATATTGACCTGTCCGCGAATTTTCATAGGGAGACAATTAAGCGCTGTATTTATCGGTTACGCTTTATGAGTTATGACATTATCAATGTCACAACATCAACCATAGACAATTAATAAATAAAACATGAACAATTAATCTGAAAAATGCGCACATTTGAAAAATTTCCAATTTCTATCCAACAAGTTTTTCGTCGAATTCCATTTGCGAGCACAACCACTCGGATTATTTCTCCTGTAACTACATCCCTACTTCATCGTAATTATGTCTCCACATAGTCAGACTTTAATTCACAACTATTACAAGTGCATAGTAATTATCCATGAAAATTGTCATCTATATAAGACTTAACACGATTTCCAGAATGACAATCTTTCCAAATCCACATACAAATCAATTCTCATCCCACAACGTGTCTCTTAGTTAATTAAATATCTCTATATATTTATAAAAACCCGCACCTTCTCACATAGACATATAAATATAAATATACATATACAATGTACATTGTACATATAAAGTAAATTCAACGTCTTTCTGATATACAGCCGCTGCGTCTGCATGTGGTCATCGATCCGGTGTTGGAGGCCTCTATTTTACCAGCACATGGATAAGTACGACTGCCAATTATAATAAATACCAATTAACGAGAGGCGACGACACCCCTACTGCGACGAGGGAACCGCGGCTTCTTCTTCTTCTTTTCTCATCTTCTATATACCCAATCCCCACCAAAACTTCTTCCTCTTCTTCTCCTTCTTGACTTTGTCTTTTTTAATCTTATTATTCTTTTCGCTCTCATCGTCTCTTCATCCTTATTTTTATACTTGCGTTTACCGCGACGAAACGGGGCGAAACGATGAAAGAGAAGAGAGAGAAAACAGGATATTATATTATTACGATTCGTCGTCTCACGAAGCAAACCATAACTTGTTGCCTCAATGCCGTATAAGTGCCACTTGAAAGAGCTTGTGCTCCCGTATAAATACACCTCTATACCAAGATCGGAATCAATCCACAAGGCGAGCAAAGGGATTCTGCTTATTGCAAACGCGAGATGTGTTACCTGTACGATGTATACACATATCTATATAAAGTGTTTGTGTATGTTCTGTAACTCGATGTATACTTGGAATATCTGGTTTGTCGTTTCGTCGAATAAAACACGGAAGCGTCTTTAGTGTTTCTATGGAATATTTGACGTCAAACACATCATCGGAGAGAGTGAGAAATTTAATGACAAGAATGTGAACAAAACTTAATGAATAAATGGTGAGATGAAATATTAATGTTTTACTGATTGAGTGGATCAGTAATTGACACTGTCAGTATTGGAGTTGTTCATAAATTTTATTCTCTTTTCTAATTCTAATTTTTTATTTTCTTTTATTCGAATTTTTGCTCTTTTTTTTTTCATGCATTGACCAAGATTGTGAAATTGGTTTAGTAAATTGTCAATCAGCATTTGTTGAAACAGTGGATTGATCGATGAAGTTTAGTTAGGAATAATCAACGGGAAATTTTGCTTTATATCATATTCAAGTTGTGAACTAAATATTCAATCAGTTCTTTAGTATGATCACGTTACAGCCGAAAAATTGTCAAGTAAAAACCTCAATGTCATTTTTTTGTGAAAATTCTCAATAATTTTTTTTCAGATTCAGAAAATTGATTTTTCTAATTTAAAATGTAAAATTTTTGTTAAATTATTTGAATCAGATGAATATTTGAATGAGCACAGAGTTCAGTAATTTGATGAATCTATAGAGGATAATAATTTCTGCATTGGTTCAAATAGAAATTGTTTCTGATCACTACACTCCAATTGGGAAAGGTAAAATAAAAAGGAGATGAAATTCTACTGAAAAGGTTTCAATTGACAACTTTATATTTATGTCATTTCAAATGTTTATAAAACCATAAAAATTCCATCTGTTACAAACTAGAATCATTATCTAATAACAAATCCTTATCTAATCATTATCTAATCACAACTCAATTACAATCCATAATGCGACAACAATTAAGTCAAAGCATAAATTAATAATCAATAATACACCGCTGAATAAATTTTCATCGATACTTACAATCAATGAATTAATCTTCCAATACTTTAATAAATAAATTAATTAATTCTATCATCACCATACAAATTATCATCACAGCATTAATAATTCACATCATTAACTACACAGGCAGAATGAAAAGAAAAAAAAAACACTCCCAACAGTGATGCGTATCTCCACACTTTATTTCAAAATCAATTGAAAAACAACTTGGAATAATAAAAAAAAAAATTTTCCAATTTAAAAATTGAATGACGAAATGAATGGTGGTGATGACAGCGAGATATAACTTCTAAAATACTCAGAGCGTAACGTCTTGGGAATATTGCTGTTCCATCATCGAATCAATTAATGTTATGCACAGCACTATTATTATTTTTATGATTATTATTCACATCATTATTATTATGTATAAAGATCGGACTACCGCAGGTACGCGATATGTACATAAAAAAAAAAAAATTCATAGATATCTATAAATCATGGACTATAAAGGTGAAATGAAACAGTCTCAACTGTTTGTCGAGCGTAACGATGACGACGCAACTTAATGTTCATAATGCCATAATAGGTGGAGATTGATGAAAAAAAAAAAATGGGTGGAAAAAAAAATAAGAAAAAAAGAAACTTGAAATGGCGAGATCATTCCTCCGGATCCTGACTCGGCCGTTATGGTTCAAACATCTTGGCTATACGATAAAACGGTATTTACAGATATATATATTTTATATACACCAGTATACAAATAAGAACAGTCAACTTCCTGGAACCAATCACTCGAAACGATTCATAAGGAAGAAATAGCCGTTGCGTACATAGAATGTGATGAGCACATCCGGCCGATCGTTTATATCTTGGATTGGATGCAATATGCCACACGCGCTGTGTGTGCAAGCAACAGGTATCATTGGTGATGCTTTGTCGCGAGAACAAAAAGAAAAAGGGGACGACTCCGCGTGGTGTGATTGCATTGGCTTACGAGAAATTCGTCTGGTCAGTAATTGGGGATGGCGATTTCTTCTTGCACTGTCTTTGCTATGTAAAATTTTGAAGTGAAATGATTTTATTGTTTCTTTTATTCATGAGGAGATGGTCGATTTTATTCTGTTTTTCTTTCTTTTTTTGAGGTATAGAGGGGACTTTGATTATAAGTGAAATGTATGAGAGGAACTGGATGGATTTGAATTATGAACTTTTATATCATTGAAGAGTTCATTATCAGAAATTGTAATGCTTCGCTTTTCAGAAATTTTTCATGAATTTTTCAGTTTTATCACACCATAAAATTTGCAGTTTTCAATTGAGGCCTCATTTGACATAACTTCATTCATAGTGAATACTTGGAAAATATCAGTTTGCTATTCACCTTCTTACGAACCTTTATGAATAAATGGTTTTTGAATACAACTGAAACCACGGCCACCAATCGATGGATGAAGTTCTTGACAATTTGTAAATAAGTCACACCGACATTGAGGTGAAAAATGGTATCTACAAGAAAAATAAAAAAAAAAAGGAAGAGGATATGAATAAAAGAATGAAAAGCAACCGGTGCATCTAACACGATCCTTCTCAGTAGGAGTGAACCACTAAATGAAAAGTATCTTAGTCCCCTGGTAAAATTCAATGAATTGTACATATAAATTATCCATTCGTGTCACTGCTGTCAATTCGTCAATTTTTTTCTTCCCATTTTCCAAATTCCAGAGCCATAAATAATTTCAAATTTAAGAATACACGTCGGTGTGTATAGCACACGAATTCCAAAAATGCATAAAAGTTGCAGGAATTGACAATGATGAAGAAAATTCTTCAAGAAAGATTGGATGGGTTTGAACGACATCATTCGTAGATTTGTTTTTATTTCGAGAGTCGGCAAGGAATTCCGAAAATATTAATGAAAACATAACTGGCAATCGACATTTCAACTCGTTCTTATCTGTCGTAGATTTATCCATTGAAGATATAAATTTATCGATCTGTATCCAATTTCATTAGCAACTAATATATCGTTGAGTTTCTTTATTATTAACATGTCCATGTTGTCATGTCACAGTTGAATGCAATACTCAGCAATCACTAGAGGTTTTCAAAAATTTATTTGTGATATCAATTATTCAAAATAACCTAAAACATCAATTGATAATTTCTACCATATTTTATCGCCAAAATAAAAACCTAGAAATTGATAAAACACTGTAGTTGATGTCCACTCATCATTTATCCATAGCTGATGAGTATCACACGAAAAATTTTTCTCATATTAAAATTCCCGTGTCATATCTATCAACAATTATCAAACATTACATTCATCCAATTATTAGCAATCTAAAAAAATCGATTATATTTGCAAATTCACTCATCAAATACGAATAAATACTTCATCTATGCTGCGATTAAAATGATAATTCATTGAATATAAAAAAGTTTATTTAATATTAAACAAATTTTTCTCTCAGTATAAATTCATTTCGTAACAGTGAATCAATAATTCAACGATAATTAATATCATATATTAATAAAGTCGCGATATCGGTGACACAATCTAGATTTATAGATCTGTTAATCTATATATGATTAAATCAACTTCTATGAAACATTGAATTAATGATAGACTAAAAGCCACATGCGCAAGATTGTAATGAGATTTATCCCATGAGAGAAAGTATTGCACGTATAGCTTCACACTAATACTCATATACACATACATACACACATGTTTATTTATATTCATTTATTTATACATATAAATACACTTATGTACACCTGCCATACACAGTTATTAATCACTCTACCGTTGGACGTTACAATGCTCCCAGAGGAGCAATAAATTGCTCGATGAAACCAAGGTAAGAGAGTGCACGAGTCGAGAGTGTTTTTGCAATGGGGAAAAGTACACATTTATAAAAATAAGAAAATATCAAATAAAAATAGTCGAAGTAAATGCATGAATAAATTTATTTATATGTTTATGAATTAGAAATATCAAAGTCGTTGAGCGAGAGCTCAAGCATTTATACCTGAAGGGAAATACATGAAAAGAGGGGAAAATGTGAAAAATAGTTTGGTGAATATCGATCAGACAAAATTTGTATTCAGAGTGTTGATGATATTGATGAAAAAAAGATAAGATGATAAACAAAAGATCGTGATGAAATTTAGGTTAGTGGTATATTGACTTGGATTCTTTGACAACTTTACCAGAATCGTTAGAATCGATAACAGCGATCGATGAATCGTTCTCTCTCTCTCTCTCCCTCTCTCTGATAGAGGTTTGATAATAATTCGGGGTAGAATAAAATCAATTTAATTGATGGGTGATGCAATTGATCTGTCCTGTTCTGCTGATTGAATCCATGCAACGTCATTGTAGTATTTGTTGTTAAGGAAACAGTTCAAAATTTATTTCGATTCTCTGGTTGAGTGAATGGCCCTTTGGTCAGGTTAGGATTGGCGTTTCTATCCCCACAACGCAATGAAAATTAATATGTACGAAGAAAATATCACCGTTACATAGAAATCGTGATACATCATTTGTCAATTATTTCCACCCAAAAATTTTTTCTTCGCATCTTTACAATAATCTTTGTCATGTATCAACTGACAGAAATTTTCCAATAGCAACAAAATTTCCCTTTTCCCATATTTCTTATGATAAATTCTACTCTACATCCATGACAATTTCATTCTGCCTTCAGAAAATGGAGGAAAAATTGAATATACAAATATAATGAAAAAATTTTATACAACATAATTACGAGCCATCAATCATTACATACCATCACCAAAATACCATAAAACAAAAATACATTCATACACACGTACAAAATGGAATATCAATGGATGGAAATTGTGGAATAGGAGTGAAATAAAAAGTGAGTAGAAGGAGGTAGCAAAAGTCCAGACCAAAGCGAGCAAGTCAGGTTTAGTATCATGCTTTATTCAAACGTTCTTTCAGCGGGCGACTACTCCCACCCTTCCACCCCTTGACTAGCCCCTCTCTCTCTCTCTCTCTCTCGTTCTATCTTTCAATGAATACTAAAAGTTTCTGAATGCCGTTTCGCCTCTGATATTAGTTATACTTAATTCAAGACACGAGACTGCAAGCGAGTTGATGAAGTGAAAGAGAAAGAAGAGAAAGAGGAGAAAGAGAGCAGCGAGCGCGTATGGACGGTATGTATAAATTCACATATAAATGTCTATATCTATATAGATAACTAGAAAAGAAAGAGCGAAAGTATGTATACTGTTGAGATAAAAAGAAAAAGATGAGTTGAAAGGTTAACCTCTCATCCTATCGCTCTTTTTCTTTTCGCGTTATGTCTCGCTTTTTATTTTTCGCTCTTCGCGCTGTTTCACAACCCCCTACAACACCCCACGCGCTCTATTAATGCCAATTCGTATATAGCAATGTTTTATTTTTATTTAAATCCATCACGTACAACTTATATTTTCATTAGCCTTTGAACGTTGCACGAACGAACGGGCTCGTAAAAAACCGTTTCACCTGTGCCCGCGGCGTTCTGTTCCATCTTTACTTCCACTCATATTATATATTCCCTTTTGGGGTTCACCTTCTCTTCATTTCACCTGCGTTTTACTATACACAACAACACCCAGAAACGACTCGTGTGCTCACCTCCCCCGCACATGCAGCTGTGTCTATTGCAAAACCACATAAAGTATTTTGCTTTATTTTTTCATTTTTTTTTCTCCCCATTTCATTTTTACGTTTCGTTCGCTTTCATTCGCACTCACGCATTTGCTCATCTGATTCTTTAATAATACCTGGATGTTCGCGCGTCCGCTTTTAACATCTGTATGTGTTTATGAATGTGTGAGAGATAGAACGTTTATATGCACGAAAACTCTTGTGCAGTCAGATCCTATCAACAATTTTGTTTTTTTCTTGTTTTTATCCACTCTCTTTTCATTCTCCATCTTGCTCTTCTCATTTCACGCTGCACTACCGATTGATTTTCAACTCCACACGATCATGTTTTATGGACTCTTTATGTATAGATAGCAATTGAAATTTTAATACTGATATGTATGTATATATTGATGTATTGGATGAATGGATGGGGAAAGGAAGAATTGAAATTTGAGCATTTATGAGTCGTGTTTTATGTGATGATTATTTTTTGATTTCAGTGAGATGCCGATGAAATGTTCAGGAATTTTATATACCAATGAGATTAGGGGAAGGTGACGGGAACAGAGGCGAAATGGCGTACACTTGATCGAATGAAAATCGTTTTTCCTCATCAATCTTTGGTTCTGTATCGATCTTGATGTTCAATAAAGTTCCATTCCAAAATATCGAATCAATTCTACAATCCACAGGATTAAATTTTTTTTTTATCGCTAGCCCTATACTTCAATCATTCAAAAAATAAAAATTTTATCCTTCATCTAGGATGCATCAGTTTGATATATTCCATCATTACAACTTGGACTAAAAATGTTCTCATGCATTTCGACATGTTATATAATTAAACCCAACATTCGAGGTGTTGTAGAAATTTTTTCAAGAAATTCCTCATCAAATACTCAATACACGTTTCATGCGACAAAAACATTGACATTTCTTGACATATGTCTGCTACATAGCAAAACCCTATCGTTTGTAAACGCCTGGCCATGCCACCAACATAACGTTTAGTTTTCATTAAACACCCACTATAGACACCCCTTCTTTTACTCATCTGCTTCATCCCTATCTCACTTATTCAATATTGTCTTTCTATCTTCCTCTACATCGTTGACGATGAATCCACCCTCGCTTAGTGCATGTCGTCTATCTAAATACCTGTCACTCACACGGTCCAAAGTTTAATTGATCAATGATAAAGTTTATCGATCATTTCGAATTCATTAAACTTTGCTATAGTTTGTATCGCACTCGGGACAATTCAACACATGAGTTTAACTATATAACTTATAACATATGTGTTCTTTTCTTTTTTTTTCAAAAACAGATATATAAGAATTTCAAAATTTCAAGAACTCTTTCTTCAAAATTTTTACTTCAAAAATCGAAGTAAAATCATAAATAAATTTGTATTTTCAACCGACTCAATCTTCACTCACTCAATATATTGTTACGCCCTCTAGCTCCGAGTTGTTAATTATTTTGTGAATGTCTATATAACTTTTCGTCATAATTGAAATCGACATTGTGATGAGTACATGGGGCTCAAGTTTATAAACTGTGATGACTGTTATATAGTCTAGAAGCTCAGATATCGTTCGAATGCACGCTAACCCGTAGTTCTGTATACAGAAACAACAGACTCACATACAAATACTCAAACTAACACATCCGAAGCCTAATTTCGTGTTATGTCTTCATCGCGGTAGGTTACAGACCGCACATTGAACCGCAACACGCCGTATCTATATAATTTCACTTCAACAAACACACATATGCATGCATAACGCACATATCATAAAAATAATGAAAATAAATCAATTCATCAACACACGCAATTGGGGTGGAAAATATTTCTCTTCACATTTATTCTTAAAATATGAAATAATCTAATAATTTTTTTTGTCGTGTTCAAAAAACGTTACGCCAACGCCATTATTATTCAATTTAACAAACAACAATTTTTATTCATCTACAATACATTCCATCAACAAATCATTGTTGAATGTTTGTGCTAAATCTGGGTGTAAAGGGGTTGAATCGAATGTTCAGACAGTTTGGCAGAGTGATGAAAGTTGTGATGAAAAAAGGAATGAGCATGTGATCATGGATGTTCACACACTTTATAAATTCATAAATATATCTATGTTTATGTAGAGACACATGTGTATATAATATGTTGTTAAAAGTAGTATATATTCGTGAGAACGTCTTGTATGCGTGCAGAACAGGACCTCGTATAATATATCCAAAGGCGTTAGAGAGAACTTGGTCGTGGCCTATGTTGTTGTCGCGTGGGCGAGTCCCGAGCGTTTTATATTCGTCCCGCGCGAGGTATCATTTTCACGCAAACTTTTTAAAACGCACAATCGAATAAATAATCCCGCGGTCTTAAACTCTTATCCATACCCGCCGCATACCCGTGACAATAAATATAAACGGAAACACATACACATATAGATATGTTTATGTATTCTAACTTGGTGTTTGTCGTTGAATATTTTATTGGCATGACTGTTTTCACGGCTGCCGTTTTCTATCAATATCTTTTCTATGTGTACATAATAAATGTCTATATATATATATGTGATTTTGCATTATGGTAAATAAATTATGGTTATTAAATACGCTGAAAATTGATGGAGATATGATAAATTATTAATTTAAATTTATGGGTTTTTATAGTTATTTTAATGTGCTTTGTCAATGTTGGAAATCAAGCGATGTGTCTTTATTGTGGGTGTATATATGAATAACTATATATTTATGTATTTGGTAACGGGAGAGAATGATTGGAATCCAACTGCATAAATTTATGTCAAATATTCAGTGCGAGTGTTTTTGTGGAAAATGGAGAAGTAGATTTTAGTGAGATTTAACTATTTTTCATTCATCTAGCAACCCTTCCAATTCGGAATGCAATTTATTTATTAAAATTAGTGTCACATTTCTGAATTGGTATTGCGATCAAATAATTAGAATTGGCATCAGAAAAATTCATGTCTTTTGGATTGTCAGTTTGAATTCCAGTTGAAATTATTCCTTTTGTTTATTATATCGATCCAGTCATCCATATTTGTTATATTTGTGTGATTATTATCTGTTTATTATCTGTTGAGTATAATTTATCCCATGACTTATTCATTTGAGTTTCAATTAGTGGAAGCGTTGCTTATCCGAATTTCCTGAGTCGACGTTATCTAAATCTTTCCAGAATGATTTGAATTCATTGCTATTTGAACTCATGGACGACTTATATAATGTCAATGTCATTTTTGTCGAATTCAACAAGTTGGATGATAGTTTCATCACGTATATTCAGAGTGTTCTTTTTCGAATGATAAATTTGAATATATGTCGATGTTGTCAGTTTCCAGAGAAGTCGTTGAATGAACGGGTCTTCCGATGTTTTGAACTTTGTGAATTCCTTCCGATATTGTGAGAACTAATTTTTTTTTCTGATCACGTCATTCACTAATTTATATCCCGAGTAATTCATCATGAGAATATTCATTCAATATGAAAAAATCTGAATTTTTCTCAATGAATATTGAAATCAAACATAACTGAAGTCCAAGTTCAGAGCTCTAATTACCTTCACCTTCCCTTTCACATCCATTCAATTGAGCTAAACCATCATTTCGAAAATTTACCGAAGAAAATCTTCATGAAATCAAACGTCACAAAATTAGAATTTTTGCAACTCATTTCGTTTATCTCCCGGCTGAAAAAAGAAGACGAAACACAAAAAGTCCTTTTCATTCCAATAGGATTTTAATTTGTGTTCTCAAAAACTTCTCAGCAAAACATAAGAACCGAAATATTCATTCAAAAAATTATCACACCAATATATTAAACAAACATACATTCATACAAACAAAAATATAAATCCATGTACAGTCAATGGAAGGCGGTTGGACACGGGTGGACGTAGACATTTGCACCAACCGAGTGCCGATTCGAACTCCGGTTTTTCAGGTTTTGCGAGAGTCTGTTGCTCGCGCTCCTCGCATGCAGATGCAATAACGCATAGAGATCGGATCCTTGAATTATTTGAAGAATTTTTTAATTGGCCAAAAAACCAACTGAGAGTAAGCGAGATAGAAATACGCGAGTGAGAAAAAGATTGCGATCATCGTTCATGCGAGTGGGAGTCGAATAATATTGAAATACCCTCACACATCGCAAATCCTTTTTTGCCTAAACATTATTTTGAATATGTTCTTCCTCCATATTTTTTTTTCCGCTCATTCTTTCTTATTTCATCTGGTCCATAACTCTTCCTTTAATTTATATGGATGTGTGAATTATAGCACATGAGCCTAACCCACAATCCCTATTTCTGTCCATATGACAACGAAGTCGTCGACGAATCAGTTCCAAATGTCCCTCTGTTTCCGAAGAAAAAATAATCTTTTCTACGAAATTGAGGGCTTTTTGAATAAATACGGTGACAGAATGCTTGGCCAGTGCCACACACGCTTCCTTCTCTCCTCCTACGTATTTACTTTATGTATGTGTGTTTATTATACATACTTATGTGTGTGACTGGTAGAGCGCGTGCAGCCGCTTCTTCTTCGCATGCCCCATCGTCTTCGTAATTTCTTGCTTTCTCTCTTTTTTTTTCTCATATATATTTGTGTATATATATATTGTTATGTCCGCCCGCGCGCCACAACCTCTTGTGAGCACGGGGCGACACATCCCCATAGTTTTTAGGGAGAGTTGTCTGCTTTTCACCGAGGATCGTTAGATTTATGACGGTCTGCCTCTGGTTCGCTTTATTTTTAACCTTTCACCCATTAACGAACTTTATCTCTCGCCCGTATTTCTCTCACTGATATATCTATATTGCTGCAGTCGGTCTCACTTTACTCTGCTCTCTTGTTCTCATTCATTTTTATACTCCACCCATCTCCTCCTTCTTGAGTTTATGTATCTGTTTTTATTTATCTCAACGTCCTTGACAATTTCGTTCGATGTCGTTCGATATTTTTCTTTTTTTCGGTTTCGGGCGTTCATCTCACTGTTGTGGGATAATTATTGAATGGTTTTCGCTGGCTGTTAATTAAATCAATGAGAATATAGAAATTATTGAAGCAGAATTGAAATTGTCTAACCCGAAATTTCGGAAATTTATTTGATACAAATTCAAGAAAAATATTCAAATGTTCATGTTGTAATAAAATTTTTTTGAGAAATTATCCAAAATATCAGGAGGGATATTTCAATTATTGAATAAAAAATTTCGAACAATTATTTCATGGTGAAATGACGAAGGAATATGAGACAAGAGAAGTAAACATTTGTTATTTCCGTGATGTTTGATGAAGAGCTTGGTAGATTATATCGCAGATCATGTTGAACATATAACCCAAAATGTATTCACATTTATATATTTAGTGTGTATATAGGCAGAGAAACTTGGTACTATGGTTGCAGCATCTCATGGGACAAGTTACCAAGCTGGATAATAATGTTGACATTAACTGCATAATTATGGAACGCCCTTCTAGCATTACTGCTTGGTCTAAATTATACCGGGTGAAGAAGCAATTAGGAGAACGGGGGCTTTATTCATAATGCCTGGATGTACATCTACAGGCATCCGGGTATTACTCAAGTTCCACGATAGCTGCTGTGTATAAATCAGCGGAGGAACTGCTGCTACGATTAAAAATGAGAAATGAAAATTTCTACTCAATTCGTGATCACCAATCAAACAATTCAAACGTTCATCATAAATTACTTCAATCATTCATACTTGAACAGACAAATTTTTTTGGAAATGAATTTGTTGTTTTCATCAGAAAAATTTATGAGGTTGGATGTGAAAATAAATTGAAGAATTCAAAAATGTTGATCTGTCATATTTTTCATTTGTGTCTTCGTGAGTGTTGAATATTTGGGAAGTAAAAATTGTTATTTCTAGGTAGGAAATAAATTAATTAATCGGTTGATGAATTCGTTGTGAAGAAATTGTCTTAATTCACAATAAAAGGTAGAATACCTACGTTTTGTTGAGAAAATGGATCAATTAAGGGGGGCGCCCAGGGATCGGAGATACAGTTTCAGAAGCATGCAACCAACAAAGTCGTCGCTTTTCTTGTCGCGCACGCGGACCGAGAATCCCAATCCCAATCTCCACAACCCCAAGCACAGAATCTCGTCTTTTCTCTCTTACTCTATCTTGTTTGACTTCAATCTCATTCTCACACTCCCACTCTCATCTACCTCACAACTATTCAAGATTCAAGTGATTCTCTTCAGCTCACACTGTTCACTGCGTTGCGATCCACTTCTCCTCCAACCAAGTAAATGTTTAAATTCAGGACAAGTTAATTAAAACGGAGTGTAATTATAGTCGTTGCATATAGTCTATTCACAAAAACTCGACATTCTAAACCTGAAAATGAAAGGAATTTCACGCACTGTCTGAACATCAAATAATTAAAGTGAAATCCATATGAATTCTGATAAGAAAAGACAGGTCTAGAAATTATTTTTGATATCGTAGTTGAATGAAAAGTTTTTGATGAGATTAAATTGTTGGAGAGTTCTTTGAGGTTCCTTATAGAATTTTAGTTCGGATTAGACGTTGCAAAAGTTATTGTAACAAAATGAATTAAAAACTAAGTTGAGGAATACTCGAGTGAACATTTGAAGAATGTTCATCATTGTCATTGCTGACAATAGTTGTCGCTCTGTACAATAATTCTCGTTGGTTCATCCAGGCATCCGTGAAATCGAAAATCTCGAAATAAAAAATACGATTCATAATTGTTCCGTTGATCCAATTGTGAATCAATCCAGAGTGGAACTCAAAATCAGAACTCAGAATATCTTGCTCAAACTCAGTGTTTGAACTATCCAACCTCTGATTCCGTTTGGAATTTTTTTGGAAGTGAAAACGATTGAAAATTCCTACTGATAATGAGCGCACAGAGAACTCATAAAATGTAGCAGCTCTGCTTACAGCTTTAAGTTGATCTACACTATGTCTAATAACGATAGTAACAATATTCACTGCCATTTACAATGGATCCGGAGAAATCCATAACAATCCACGTTCATGAACATAAATGTCCACTTCAATAATTATCTCGTAATTGGTATTCTTCCAAAAAGCGTCATCCAAATTTATCCATTCATCCATTAATGAAGCAGATGTGGTACATATGCACCACTGCGCTTCCTATATATTGGGAGGACTATTATAGATGTTTAGAAAATTTTGGTAAATGTGTCGAATGGATTACACGTTGTGAATGGGTGAGGGTTGAATCTGATTTTAATGGCTTGAACACTGGCAAATGGCACGCGGATATGTTCAATGCCCATTGGACTTCAGTTTGCTGACTCATACGTTAGACAAATAGGATTGGGTCTGCAGCAGAATGTCCATGTAGCTTGATAATTGGACACAGAAATTTTGAAATGATTTTATATCCAAAATGTTATCACATTTTAATTGAACATCTGAATTCATTTTCGAATCATATCAAACCAAAAGACGTCCATTTGAATTATGATTCGATTTTCTCGTTAGAAACAAGCTCGGTCGAGATAAAATTCATGAAATGTAATTCTTCGACAATTTTCTCAATCAGACATAAATGTGGTTTAAGGTGGGCTGAATACCAAAATCTGTCGAGATTATCAACTAAGAAATGAATAACCATCAGCTTTCTCCATTTTCCATCTATTGTTTACAAACATTTGATCACTGTATCAGACTCGAATCGACTTTAGTGCAAATCTCGCTCATCAACATTCAAATTTCTCATGATTATCTCACTGGACCAGTTGAAAGCACAAAAACATCAAAAAAGTGAACAGAAAAAAAATCACCCGACTCATCCTGACTTATAATCTCTCATTAATACAAATAATACATAATTTTTTTTTTTTTCGTAATTCGTTCAGCTTTGTGATGTGGCATCCAGTTTTCTGTAATGCGCTGATACAGGCAAAAAGACAATCACAGAGGGTTGGAGGAAGTGACATGAGGCAGTATATATACGTATATAGAGAGGTGATGGAGATAGAAAGAGATACCGCCAGTGGAGACGAACAAGGGACAGCACATAATGGGCAGAGCGAGAAAGTGAGACACAGTTGAGTATAGTAAAGCAGCTACACGAGCATTACGGACATTAGATTGGGACACGAGCGCAATAAACCTATCTGTATAATCTGCCCTGCAGGAATTAACAGCCCTCTGAAGGTAGCCACTAACGAAGTAATTCACTGGATGAACGTGGGGTCGATGCTGAGTATACGAGAGGGAGTGAGCAAGACAGACAAGAGGGTAAGGGGATGAGCAAGATGTGCTTGGGGTTTGTGTGCCCAGTGAATATCTATACTACACAGGATTTATATATATATCAGGTGTTCCAAAATTGAGATTTAGATCGAATCACAGCAAAGCAATGGCACCAAACTGTATCCTGGTGGTTTAATAATTTGTGAAATTGTTGGTTTGGATAATTAAAGTGACATTTTTTTTTCATGAACTGTACAGTGATTTTCTGGGTGGAAATACGAGGCAGACTGTTGAAGAAAAGGATTAAGTGAATGTTACTAGTGAATGTGATTGAAACGAAATGAATTAGTGAAGAATGAAGTATGAACTTTTATTAAATTTTTAGAGAGATTAGCAGCAATAAATAAGTTAACCAGTTTTCGATGATTAATATTTCAGTTAGGTGTGATTACTTCAGTGACTCTATTCAAAAGACAAAAGTGATGAAAATGAGGTGAAGAATGAAACTGGAAATTGTGAAATTGAATAATTTTCCATTGAGTCAAATATGAATTGGTACACTGATAAAAAAACCATTTTGATTTGAGAGCAATACTCTTGATCCAAAAGAGTCTTTTTGTAGAGAACCCGTTGTCTCACTTCAAGAATTTCTTGTCTTGAATAATTGTTTCTTGGCTTAAAATAATAGATATGTTCGATCGATAACGTTGAAAACTTGATTCAACTCGACATCTGACGTGATGCATAATCTTATGGAAGGATTGCACAGATATTTAATGGCATTAATAATTAGAAACCTAATTAAAGGAAAGGAATCCAAGAGAAGGAAATTCTTGGGTGAAATAAATGTCCATTTTGATTGAAAACAATTGAGTGCTTCGCTGAAGAGAAGAATCATTTTTGAATAGAGAAAATTGGATAGTTTGAAACAAGAATGGAATTTGATAACATTCGTTTGGTTGATTTGTTCATGGAATATTCATTGACATCATATGATGGTCTTCGTGCTCAATTGATATTCAGATTTTACTTTGTTCTAGCTACACACAGGATTTTATGAAAACCCACTAGATAATTCTATTCTTGGATCATTAAAATTAGCGTCTCTAATTTCAACTATTTTTCTCTTGATGGGCTAGATGATCTACAAAAATTCATGCTCATTCCATATATTTTCGGTAGTTTGATTTGATTGCGTTATTTATTGGATGTGATTTAGTGAAGAATAATAATTGCTCGGTGAAGCATTGACTGTTCAGTTTGACTTAGGGTCTTATGCCATCATGGCTCTTCATGGCCATGGATATTTTCGCGCAAAACCCCTGGTGAGCCACAAATATATTTATGTCGATAGTTTCTTGATTTGTCGACTCGCACTGCTCATCAATATCTTCTCGTTTCTCACCCTCACCAACCAAATCGAAGATATTTTGGGGTAACGCACGAAAACTCACATGAATAAGAATGAGTGATATAACTTGTTCAACTTACAAATGCGTAATATGGAATCGATTCGAATGATATACTTTCTGTGAATTTGTATCCTTGTACGGACGCGTATAAATATTGGGATTGATTGATTTCAGCTCGATGTTTACGTGAATGAAGTTGGAAATTGCTGCTGAATATATCTCTACATAAAAATAAACTGTGAAATATTGAGATCATGAAATCTCTACCAATAATTAAGACGGAGAATGAAGAATTTGAGATAGAGTGATCAATCTTTGGATTCTTGAATCAGGAATTTCATGTCAGGATAATGAATCATAAAGAGGTTTATTCTGGGTAGCGAAATTTTCATGATATTATGGAAAAGTTATCAAGACCACCCAAAAATTTCTAAAAATTCACAGAACGTGAAATAAATCTAGTAATTCATAATTAAATTATTGTAAATCATATCTTGATTATTGTTCATTCTGTTGTGAAGTGGTAATGTAATTTCGGATTCAAATAAATTATATTATTTATTGATTGTATTTGAGAATATCCATTACTCTCACATTATTTCCACAGAGTCCTGAATCAATGAATTTTGTACACGTTCAATGATCAGTTGTCAGCTTCATTTGTTACTCGATGTAGTTTTGGTTGAATTTTTATTTGGTAGTAGTTACCAAATGTTAAAACAGATTCAAATAATGATGAACATTAATCATTTTTGACGAAACGAGGAAACCGTGAAAACAATAAAATATCAATGAAAAATATGTTCGGAATTAAGCAGAACTTTTTCGGGAAATAATTTTGATGAAGATACTGTACGATATAGGAATTGTTGTAGAACGCAACAAACGACATGATTATGACCATTTATTGCATTGAGTTTTTCACATAGTTCGCAAGCTTAGAGAGAAGTCGTATTTTAAATCAACGATATGAAAATGAATAATTTTAGATGACCGTTATTATTCATTACACATTCCAAGTTCAACAGGAGGAAATGATTTTCTAGTGTTGATGATAGGCAGAATTGAGGTTATAAAATTTTCGATATCCCCAGTCTATTTGCTGAATCAAACATTTTTCTTCTGTACATTAAAAGTCTATATCGCTTTCATAAAAAAATATTGAATGGATGATCACGTTCAACAGAGTTCATTCATGGATAGTCTTGAACGAAACCATCATTTAAACAACGCCATGTCGCCAAATTTTCCAGGACAATACTGCAACACCGTAAAGAAATTTAGGCTTATATCCAAATTCTCTGAAATACGCTCCAACACATCACAAAGCCACAGAAAAGAAGCGAACAAATTTTTTTATGCACATCTTCCAAAATATCACCTGACAATTCAAAGAATTTTTCAGAAAAGTCGTCAAAGTTCATTCTCGTCGTGCCCCCCCGTTACCATCATCAAGGTGAGGAAAAAAAAAGGAAGAAGGAAAGAAAGAAGTCGTGCCTCGCAATTTACGAGGTGTACACGCGAGGGTGCCTCGTCCACTCACCCTCGCTCTTTCCCTCAGTCTCGTGATGGTGCATAGTTTCGGTTATCGGAGTCGTCAAGGCGGTAGACCGTGACACACACTACTTTACGATCCAGTATTGAATATAATTTACAACGTCCGTTAGGTTGTTTTCGTCCACGTCCTACTCCACCGCACACACATGACTCGATTCAATGTTGCGTTTCTATACCAGATATTCCTTTTCTTCAACATCTTTCTGCCATCCATTCTCACAATATTTACTCCTGTCCACCACCGCACTCCCAAATCCACAAAACTGTGTGAGTTCTGTGTTGTCAACCTGCACAACAGCAACTTTCTCGCAAAAAAAAAGAGAACCAACAATTCTGAATCGTCTGCTCCATTTTTCCGAGTTAAATTACGAAAAACATGAATTCAAGGTTACACCATTTTTTCTTCCTTGCAACCACAGTAACGAAAAAAAAAACGTTCTCTCTCTCTCTCTCTCTCTAAAAACCCCATACAAGAGGGACGTCATACAAAGCGAAGCCAATAAACAATAAAAGGCCTCCACACGGTTCATTGTCTAGACGATTCAACCATGAAGATAAAAAACACCAAAAAATCTCTGTAACATAACAGAGCAAACGAAATCGGCTTTCTCTATCCCCTTGTTTCAAATTCTAAATTCTAAATTTTTTTTAACTAGTTTCCCTTTTTTCTTTAAAGGCGATATTTTTATCTTCACTGTCTCACTTAATTTTCCTTTAGACTAAACAGCCAAAAAGTAATAAATTAATTAATATAAAAATAGGTATAATACACTTGTGAGAGTATACAATCTAGCAAAATGAAACGAGTATCGGCGCGTATCAGGGTTGAGCGAAATAGTTAACGCAGATATATGGCAGACAGTTATAATATAGGTAAGAGGCCAAAAGGTGGAACAAAGGAAAAAGAAGTATGAGAATGCGAAATAAGAGAATGAGAGTATATATAAAGGTAAAATAGGTGCGGGATATATTTATATATTAGAGCAAAGGAGAGAGGTAGACAGATCCATCTTGAAATTGTATCGGCATCTCCGTGGCCATTAGCATACTGGAACTGACGTATCTCCAAATGTTCTCATTAGCCGAAATTCATGGGCGGCTCCTCTGGCCAGAGGCTGCGCGTTGCTTCTGTGTATAAACCTGCATGAATACATATATATGTAGAGTATTTATATATGTATCTATATAAGTTTGCATCAGCCCCGTTCAACCATTTCTGATGCTACCAAAGCACTGTCTCCACTTATCTTCACATCCATACTTCATCCAAGTTCATTCTTATTCTTTTGTTGATATGGGTTGGTAGAGGTGTGTTGGGCAAGAAGATCGGCCCGCACAGAAATATGATCAAAGAGCAAGAAGACTTGTGAGGATTCATCAAGGGTTCATTTTGGGAGGATGAGAAAATAAATGAGTCGATGTTGTTTTTTCACAGAGGAAATTTTAGTGTAGTAATTTAAAGTTTTGTGAATATATTTTCATTGAATTTGTGTATGATTTCCCTTGGAACCATAAAATAATGTCAAAACATGCCAAGCTCCATTTTGTGAAAATCTTGTGAAGCAAAATTTTCATTCGGTTGACCTCGTATTTTGTCAGCATTTACATATCTATAATTTTCAATGGTAAGTAATTCCTTTTCATCATTTATAATCATATAAGGGCTTAGGAAATTTCTACTTCCATTTCCGGATTATCAGGTGATACTCAAAAATTTTCCATGGAACTTTTTTCTAATTATCATAGTTGAACACCTTTCGGTAGTGAAACAAAAAGAAATAAACAGAAGACATAGATGGAGGTTGAATTATTTACTAAATATTTTCAGAGTCTTGGAAGATGGCTCCTTCGTTACATTGACGATATTGTGATATGGATATCAATCCAAAATTTGAAGTTTCGGAACACAGAGTAGTATTCAGTTTAGTTTCTTCTCGATTTATGGACCAAAACAACGATAGTGAATTAAAAAATGTGTAGCCAGACTCTTGGTTCAATCATTCACGGAATCACCGATTATTCCTCATGCTGTATCGCCACGCATTTCCCCGCCCAACAGACCTTTTCAGTAACAGAATTATAATGTACAGAAGAAGGATCTGCGTGAATCGAAATCTGTTTCAATATTCAGACGACTTACTTTTCTACGATTTCCGGCACATTCAGAACCATCCATAGGCCATGGTAGTTCACGTTTGCTTTTGCCATCATTGGTAATACATCTGATGCCCTCGTGACAACGACTTTCAAGTTTTATATCAGATGACTGTAAAAGAAGTGAACGAGTGAACTGTGATCTCAACTTTTCAAAAACTTGTTGACGCTCATATCTAAAATGTTGATACAAGTGAAATGATAGTACAAACATTATGGAAAGAATCGAAGCCGTAACATTTGCACTGTTCCAATTGTGTAAGCATCAGCCTCGGTCCTGGTGGGAATAATGATCTTGGTTTATTCCTCAAAATACAATGTGCTGGTGATCTAGAATGAGGCGGACATGAATTTCGATTTATTAGCATACTCTGCATAACTGAACTCAACGTCATGCGAAAAGTACGCACAGAATTTTCGATCATACCTAAAAAAGATCATAAAATCCCGCTCAACTTCGTCTCTCCATTTTGTACAATAACGTGATGGACAATGATTTTCTGTCATGATACTTCTTCCACATGAAGGGACGAAAAACCAATCCTGTTTCACATCATGTACCGCACCAAATCTGAAACATATTGCAAAGCTGATGTTGATTTTGCCTCCAAAAAACCAATACACCATAAGTGAAAACTCATCCCATTGCGTTCATCCAACATTTCCATTCATGCGAAAATGAGACATCGCTGGAAAAAAGTGAGTTTCCTGACGAATTTTCGAGGACGGAGCTTTTTAGTTTCCATCATTTGTAAATTATCAACAACATGCACACATGGAGTATGCAATTTGAGATTGAGTTATTTTCGGGAATCCATACACTTTTAGGAATGTTCATCATTTCAGTCGGAAAGACACGTTCACATTTTTCAATCAACTCTCTATCAAATTTACGAAAAACACATGAAAAATATTCCCCTCACTTACATATGAGCTAATTCGTGGGCGATGATGACATAGTGCCAATATGATTGGGAATCCCGTACAGCCACGTTGTACCGAAACGGATAATTGTGAGGATAAAACATCGGAGAAGTTTCAGCCGGATACGCTATCCCTGGATCATAATAATTGAATTAGATATTATCGCTCTTGATGAATGGATCCCTGAAATTCATTCTTTTCTGGAAGACATACCGAAGTTTTCTTTTTCCCCCTCCTCCAATATATCGATTCTGCAAGGTATAGAATGATTGGAAATGTATCATTTTCGATTTTATGATGATTAACGGACGTTTGCAACAAAAATACCTCGTATTGTATATTACGTAATCGTATGCATGTCGTGGGATACGAAAATCAGCATCTCGGAAATAGTCACTCACATACGGATTTATCTTGTCTGCATCGATATAAATAGAGTTATTAGTTTCAGTTATGAAGCCCCAGTCGTTGTGAGTCTGAACAAATAACAAAAATTTTTGGAAAAGCTAGAAATGGATGAGAAATTCTTGGAATTAATTGCAAAATCATACTCCCTCAATCACGATACCAGCGATATTGAGAAAAATGTCAGCAGACTTTACGAATCTGTATAACATATCTACAATATTGTATACAATCAAGACATGAGAAATCGTTTTGACACCATATGGGAACGAAGTTTCTTGTCTGAAAGATAAAAAACCAAATATGAGCTGCCAATAAAAATGTTGCTCCGTGAACGATTGCCTCAACTGAAACAATCGTTCCATCAGAGATAACTTTTTATGGGAAGAAGAATATGAACTGTGCATTAAGAACGGAAGAATTCGACGTTTTCACGTATCTCTGGGTTAATGCACCAAGTAATGAACAAATATAAATGGAAAAAAAAATTTACTCAATTTCTTGGAACATGTCGTGGCTTATCGCAATGAGTAACTCTGGATATACTTTGAGTTCGGATTTTTGACATTTTTCGATGTCCACTTTCTTGTTCTTGATTCGATATAAATACCAAAAAAATTTTTTTATTCTTGAAAAATCGGAATATCTGGAGCTGATCTTGTGTTCCTTGTGCAATTCTCTGAGGGGAAGCGCTTCAATTTTATACTCTATATCAATGACACCATCCTAGAATGAATTCATGCATTCATGCCGGTGAAATTTAGGAGAGGTACTTTCATTGGTCTTTTTGCAACTCCACGATGTTCTCTACATCATGCTTTTATTCATTTACCAATTCTCCTCTCCTGTGGAAATATACGAGTGCTGATTTGGTGGTATAATCGTGATACATTGTGAAGCCGCCAACATCGTCCTTGACAATCTACCAATGCATGATTTATTGATCAAATTTTCTTGGTTGCATACGAGTAATTATGTACAAAAGTAAACGGTGAATATTGCCAAATTGATCAAGATGTATTGATCAAATGTTCAACGATTTCTGAAACTCACATCATGTAATTTTTTGAAGCGCTCTCTGAGGAATGCAGATGATATCCACACTGGCAGATACTCGTTCGCCAATAGTTGATGTGTAGGTTTCAGTTTGATGATTTTGCTTCGACCATTTATTCTCACTTTAAGAATTAATTCCTCATCTCTAGATAGACGTTCATAACCTAGAACATTGACTCGACATATTTCATGGCAATACTCGAGAACAATACGGAATCTAAGTTAGGGAAAACTATAATTCCTGAGAAAGCGGGGAATAGATCTGAATGTCGAATTTCTATACCGCTTGTATGATCCCCTGGACGATTTTCCCAGAATATTCGACAAAGTAATATTTACCTTTTTCATCTGATATCTGGCTGCTGCTCATTTGAAAGTCGGAATTTCCCGCAATTTCTCTCCACAATATCAAATTGAGCAGAATCACCATAAGAAAATTCATGATTAACATGCGATCGAAACTTTTCATCAGAGAAAGAATAACCACAGTATTATTGCCAACTGTTATAATCAATATTCGTCGGAAAGTCAAAAATGCTTGAAGCAACTGAGAATAATTCCTCGATTTCTTTCGTCATGATTCTAAAACGTTAACACTACACATTATCAGAGTTTTATTCCCAACGTTTTTCCGATAATATCCCATACATGTTCATAACATTTTTTTTGTTCTTCAAGAGATAAGCTCATGCGTCATCACTCACCTCTTATCTCTATCAGTCAGTAATAATCACTAAAAGTATTGCATGAACTTTTTCTTCACATTTTTCTTCTACAAAATATTTTCTGCAATATCCAATATGCTATGCATCAAGGAAATAATCAGCAGAATAACCAACTGCAAACTTAATGAACAGAATTAAATCCAGTCATGATGATGAACGTATTGTCCAATCAAATAAGACAATTTTAATATTCCCCTGATAGTTCCATTCCAATCAGATAATTGTTGATCGACACTTAATACTCAACCTCTTGTATTTATTCTGTGCTAACACAAATGATGAGAACAAAAGAAAAAATAGAAGTGAATAAGTTTAACGAAACGGAGTGGACTGAATAAGAGAAAGAGATTGAGAGAGAACGAAATAAACCCAAGTCACCAGGGTGGCTTCTTCACTATACGTGCTCCAAACGTAGATGGATATAGATAGAGGTAGAAAAGGTAAGCAGAAACGTATACGCCATTGCCAGCAAATCATGTACGCAGATTGTTGGCAGATCCTGTCAACATGGAGGACTTACAGTTATGTGACTGTGTGTGCGACAGGGAGAGTCTGCGAAACGAAGGAATGCCTTTATATGCAAATAAGTTGAGTGGAGGAGAAGGAAGGTTGAAGGTTTGGATGCATCTCGTTGCGGGCTAAACTTACAATGTTGAAGAGTCGTATGTGTATTCGTTCATGTATGTGTATACTTATGGTGAATATAAAGATTGATTTGAATTTATGGATCTGTTCACTTTCTTCCACTCTCATCCTCAATCTGATATCAGACTTTTGGTAACATACAATATATTCCCAATCAGAGAACTTTATGTATGACAGGTGTGGAAATGAGAATTTGAAAATGAAGTGTTGTTGGATTTTCGAAGATGAGGAATGAGTGCATGATCGACAAACAATAAGCCAAAGTCCCTTGGTGATTTATTCGTCTCATTAAATTCCTCTGCATTTCCAAAAATCTCCATTTTTCTCCAAGTCACAGCACGCGAAAACATTCAAATTCTGTAAATGCAATTCCCACTCATCGAATTATTGACGAAAACGCAATGACAATAAAACCGCTGATGGTAGTGATGTCACTTAGCGAATTGAAGAGGGAAAATTTTTCTCTAATTGAATTCCATCAAATTATTCTTCATAAACTGCTGTGAAATTTTCTTGCGGTTGATATGACATGGCAGAGAATGACAAAATTCATTCAAGGTACAAAGAGAGAGCCTATTATCATTCAACTGAACTTTCCTACAATTTTCTCTCCCCTCTATCAACATAAAATTGACCAATGAAAAAATGAACCACACATTGACAGCCGGGACGCCACCTTCTCCCTTTTCACACGCTTCTATTCCAATTCCCTCCTCATTTTCTCATATATCCAAGCGATAATTAATGAATTATTAATGACTGCGTATTGTTCTGGAGGATCCATCAATGGATGAGAACGTGACAACGATTCGCACAATCGCAAACCATTATACCTATACAAATGATGTGACAGACGAAAATGTTTGCTTGCAATGCAAATAAAAAAGAAAAGCAGGAAAAAAAAAGGAATAAAATAAAACGAGTGAGATACGTTTACACGTGCAGCAATTGCGCGTCGATGAGGATGTAAACATACCCAAGAACAAGACTTATAGAGAGAATGAGATTGAAGGCAAAGCACGCGCACGTTTGACTTTATAGAGGTGAGATCTAGATGCAACTATCCTCACACCATTCCTAAACATACCTCAACTCAATACTAATGTGAACACATAGGTTGAAACGATCGTTAGAAAACTTCTTAAAGAGCCAACGCGTATATGATTACACAACTGATGCGTGCCTTTGCACTTTTTCCAGGGCAATGACTCTCTTTTTCTCTTCATTTATTCTTTCGCATCCTCCTCCTGCACGATTCCCTGTACTCTTAAGTTGTCGTCATCGTCTCCGACGTCGTCATCGTGTCGCCTTCGTTGTCGCGTCGTACTATGCAAATATATTTGCATTGATGCTTGATGTCCTCCAGTATAACTTTTGCATTCTCATACAATTTTACTTTAGAGTGGTCAGAGAATGGAAATGAAACTAAAACTACGGTTGAAATATATACGGTATGTTAGAAAGCTCGTCTGTATAACGAGCAATCTTATACGTACACGAATGAGACGTGGCTTTTGCTCCATGATATATAGGGGAGGATGTTGATACTCGGACGTTGCACGTTCTTGTATATGTAATAGTTGATGGGGTGATTGGGTGCACATCCTAACTCATGTATTCGCGTATAAGATAGAAAATCACCTATCAGGTAAGTCTTCAATAGTTTCTTTGGACAGATCGCAACAGCTGACACAGGCTGAAGTAAAGGCTGCTTTATATTGTATATAACATTGAGGTATGAGTGTGTGGGTAAGCAGATACGCTGCACCGTGAGACAGACAGCTGACCGCTCAGCTGATCTCGTATTTGCGCGCGCCTACGCTGATTACCCCGGAGAATTCATTTGTATCCCTCATATCGTCTACTCTTGATGCTGTACTGCATTACGTTCGTTTTATCACAATGAAGTTAAACAGACAATTATTCTAATAATGTCTTATTGGATTAAGGAGAAAAAAAATTAATGAATCTCGTTTATGCACACTGGGAAAATAGCAATAGAGAGGGAAGTAAGCATTCGGTTGATTTTTCTCGGTGTTTTTTTACTTGATAGATTTTTTCGTTGATTATTCGTGGCTGATGTTTCATTGAGGGTTGGAGATTTGTTAACAAGTGAAATAAGAGTCGGTTTGTGGTATGACGATGATTGTGGTATAATTAATGCACACTTTCATTTTGATATTTCTACTTATAGATCAGACATAAAATACAACGTGGGAAACATGAGAGAATTCGGTGGGTGATGTAGATTTCTTGCTATCTCAGGATATCAATATCTAATCGAGTAATCACCATCGGGAATTTTTCCTTAGTAAGAATGAGAAGCTTATTATAACCTTCAATAATTGTGAAAATGTCTGTTCATAGTAAATGTGAATTGCAATGAGGAAATCTCTGTCAAAATTTCAATCTCAGAGCACCCTGTCAATATTTAACTGAACAAGTGTAAATGCTAATTTCAGCTGGGTTAAAAACGTTCACGCATCGAGACTCAGCCGTCAGTTTGAATCTCCGATGAAGATTTAACGAAATATCGCGAGCGTTCGAAGACTAAACATGATCTCCCCTATGGTGCAGCTATAGGAATAATCACAGTGCCATCAAGGAAATATTCTCACCATCTTTATTTTTTTACAAACGCGAACAATCGGATGATTGCAGAGTGATCGAGTGATCGACATGTAGGGGTTATAGTGCTTCCGGTTTGTTTGTTCATTCAACGACAATGAACATGTATGGACACATATACACATTGCATGCACACGCAACGAGTCATGATGTGTATTTGTTCTGATTCCTCTTCTTTCGCTTTCACTCTCTGCGTCTCTAATCGGCCGATATGCGCAGCTCGCCTTTCCCAACAACACTCGCCCAATTTCACTCAAACAAAAGCCGATTAATTTCACGGCGTCCAATTTAATCCGTTCGAAGGGAAAAGTCCACGACCCTTCGTCATTTATTCACATACATATAGTCACAAGCTATTATACATATTTTTAACTGTCAATCTCTGAACGATTCCAATAGTGTTTAGGGCGTTATAGGAAGGGACATAGATGGAATGGAAGAAGGTGGGGATTTTATAGTTGAGCCACGAATACAACTCAGGGGTTAGATTACTTCAGAATTTAACAATGACCTCATGATACAAAAGATGTCCATGAGCAAAATAATCCACGTACTTCAATGTGCATGCTCATTTCAATTCTATGGGCATTTTCTCATCTATAATCAAAAGATCGATTTTGATATATATGGAGAGCTGCTATGCAGAATTTGATGGGGTGGACGATGAATTTATGTCTTTTGTTTGTTTGTAGAATTGTTCGAAGGGGTCTGCAAGAGGAAAATTGAGGTCCTGGAGTATTTTGTGAATTTTAGTTTGAAAATTTAATTGATGAACTTTCTTTAAATTTTTTGTTCATTGAATATGACAATTTTTTCAATGTTCTTATTAACAATCAAGAAAGATTATATGACGTGTTTATCTTGATGGTGAGTCCACAATTTTTTGATTTTCCATTATTCCACCTGTTCTAAAAAAAAATTTTCTACATATCCTATTTACTCACATGAAAAAATAGGTTTTGATATGAATCCAGGAGAGATGTCGAAATAAACCGATGCGTCCAATTTACCATGCTCAACATCCCCTATGAAATTCTACAATCCACCACATTTACAATCTACAAATTATCCTACATAATATCGTTGACAGACAAACATCACCGCTGTCTGTCTGTGAAATTTTACCACTGTTGATATTCTCCCCTATGCGCATATATGAAAGCTTTTCATACGTGTAACTCCGGCTCCCCTATTTTTTTTCCATGATCCTAGAAATTTTATTATTGGCGGGCGTATAGAGAATAAGTAAAACTCTGTGTATCGCATTCACTGTTATGCTCGTACTCACTTCATGTCAAAATTGAGCATACTGCGCTACATTTTTACGCGTCCTCAGGGCTTTGGTGAACCCTCGTTGGTTGGTGCACCAGCAGAAACATGTTATACACCTCATAAAGCACAACTAGCACCAGTACAACATCGATATGTGAACAACACCTCATTGTTATATATCATGCAGATAAAATTGTGTATTATGCTTCCATTTATTTTCCTCGTATCAGGGCCAACCAAAAAACAAATCAATATTTGACTTTAACATGGACTCTACTCTGCTGGTTATGATAGAATTACTAAAATTCCATATCTACTGGAAGGTTCAATTACTTATTCAATGAAACTTTGACATTGAGAAATATTAACATGGCGAGAATTCACCTTCTTGGTTGAAGTCGCCTCTGAACGACAAATTATCATAGCCAAGCTTTTGATGAATTGTCAGAATTGTGATTTTCCAAGCTAATGTCTCCAAGCTTATCCGTTTGTCAAAACAATTTTTTCTATTCCATAGAAAATTGGACTATGAATCAGAGGAATGAAAAGGTGAGGAACCGTGCAATGTCCTCACGACTTCTGGTCTAATTATTAAAATTCATAACATGGAAGTTCGAATCGATATATCCATAATAACTTGTGACTATAACGCAAATTGCAATATTGGCAAGTACCACGCTAACAACGTGTGTGCGTGTAAACGAGTCAGCTTGTTAGATTAAAAGGGGCGATGTAGAGAAGAGGTGTACAAACTATAAACCAAGTTGAAATAAGGGAAGAAGAAGTGAAATAACGTGGTAGGTTTACATACAATTTGAAGTTGGTGGATTAATAACGCGTGGCACGAGGGCTAATCAGCAGACAGTTTCGAGTTCACATGCTCATTGTCATATAGTACTTTCCAACCCCTATAACAATATCATATTCGCCTTTATAACCTTCTGAATTAACCCCCGTTTATATACCCGTTTATATGTTCATTGATTAAGTTCTAAGGTTACCACTGAAGAGTTTCGCATGGCGAGTACAATACTCAACTCAAGACAGCCTTGTCTAACTTCTTCTTTCCACTTATTATATCACAAATAAGTTTTCATTCTATCAGTTTTTCATTTCCACCAAAACTTCTTAGAAAAACGAAAATAATAAGTTCAACATGAATTATGGAGAATGATCAAAATATTTCCAGTCATTTTTGTCGATTGATATTTTCGCAGTTCTTTCACCAAGATTTGAATATTCATGTGCTCGATATGTCTGACAAATTCATTTCATTAATCTCAGTACATCAATTTATAAATGCGATGTGTTACCTTCAGTTGAATTTCAATTCGCATGTCAACTTGTCTCTGATCCAAAAGTCGACAATATTAAAATGTTCATTATTTTTCCATGGCACCTGATGTGAAACATTTTTGTAAAATTTTTTGAAGAGACGAAACTTGGATGTAACTTCTGAAGAAAGCTGTGATCACTACTTTTTCGCTACATCGATGATAATCATCAGAACGTTCTTGTTGATTAGAACAATTTTCAGCATCAGGTTATTCAAGAATGTGATTGGGGTGGGAATGGAGCCTGTGATGCGAGTTTTTTTGCAATAAAATGTCATCTGTGAATCTATATAGACTTTCAGAACCTTATTTAATATTGAACTGTACCATTTCAGACGCTCACTCTTGCGTTTCACCGTTAAGTCTCTTGACAGGATGTTGTTAAATGCAATAAAGATACCTGTTTACCTTTGCAGCGACAACAATGGCCGAATGAAAATCAGGGGTAGCAGGGTAACTTTTAAATTAGAAAACTTTTGCTACGTCGTCAGGTTCGTTGTCGTCGTGGGCTTTATGTATAGCGCACAGAGTTGAGAAAGGCAAATGTGGCAGAGGGAGAAAACTGATCAAATTACGTTAGTGAAGGATAGAGAATTTTCGACATTGTGATGATGTCGCAGTAAATATGATCTGAAACGTGTACTTCATCTGCTGGTATGAGTGATTGATTGTGCTGGACGAGTAATCACAATCCAATCGTTCTCCAGAGATGTTTCTCTCATTAATGGTGTGACAATTGAAAATCATCAATTGAAATTGCATCCGTACTTTACAAACACTCGAAACTATGAGAATATTTTCAATTTCAAACCTCGTATGCATTTAAAAATGAAAAAAAGAAAAAATTTTATTACTTTTGAAACTGCTTAGAATTGATGTTCGACCACCCTTGAAATACTCATCATGTAGATTTGTTATGGGGAAAGTTGGAAGTCTGATACAATGCAGGTAAATAAATCTACACCAGTTACAGACAGTTCATTTTTATTGCATACTTCTGATAAAAACATCGGCACTCATGTGTCTTCATTGGAAATAATTAAACATTGTTGGAAATCACAGCAAACTCGAATGTGACAAAACTCATGGAGACTTTGTTTCCAATGACTGATAAAAATAATTCGTCCTCTGCTCATAACAATGAATATAATAATGCTTATAACTTCGGAAATTGACACCACTCATTTAATAAAAATTGTGAATCATTACCTCTAAACATCCTACATCAGGGTTACCGCGATGAGTTAAGTTACACTTACAAATGAAAGCGTGACCGCCAATTTGTAGACAATATGCGTTTACACCACATTTTTTGTCCACTTTCGCACCATCTTTAACTAAGCATCCATGAACACATTCACCATTAAGGCATACTTCATCTTTGCTACAATGATGATCCTCCATGCAAACTACATAAATTGAATCCATTATAGAAAAAATACAGTAGAATTTTATAATTGTCCAAAGAAAATAAATGCGACAACTGCCGATCTGTATTGATTTATATTCTCCAATCTATATTGTACAATTTATTTACCAACCTGAACCTGAATAGTCATTCTGTAACAGAAAATGGAACGGTTAATGTGATGGTTATCCACAGAAAAGAACTCAAATACCGTTTCAAAATTTATTTTGTTGTTGGGGTAACTGATAAACTCACCTCACGTACTGCATGAGACATTGCAGAATGCATAGTTGATATGATTCCAACACATAAAATTATTTTCCACATAAACATAATACAATTTGCTATATTTGCTATATATTTATGATAATTACTTTGACAAAATTTGGAGAATTATAATAGTGGCAATAGTTGTGTGATTGTGACACAGTTTTGACGCATGGTATGACAAAATGATTCTGCCTGATCGGACGGTGGACAATGTACCTGATGAAAAGTACTGGCGAACTGAAAAATTCCGTCTTTGTGTTCCTTTTCTTATGTCAGACGAAAATTGCATTCAATTTAGCTTGACCAATTACGTGATATCGATGAGCAGGACGATGATGAAATACTCGAAAAATAATTACGTTGTTTACGCGCTTATATCCGGATGATTATCGATAAGTTTTTAAATCTATTTCAATTTCTACAAATAAAGCAATTTTGAATCGATCAAATATTTACACCGATGAATTAGATAACATCCACATGTATACGTTCCTATAACATTACACTCTGCATTGGACCCATATTTGTGTATCAGTTCAACTCCGTTCTGCACAAGTAATGCACGTTAGCATTCATTTTTATAACTTACTTCATCAGTCGAACAATCTCGATCATACGAACATTCCAAAATAAAAATTATAGTACAGAAAAATTGTGGAATGAACTTTCTGACTGTTCAACTCAAACTACTCAAACCAAAGAGTCGCCCATATGATGACACATAGCTAATACCACAACTCATTCAACTGCCTATAATTGGGAAAAACATTTCCGATAATAACTTTTATTCATTTACTTAATTCGATGAGCCAAATCAAAAGTTTGATAACATTGATCATCACGAAAAGTGAATGAAAATTATCCTGAGATAACGACAAATCAACAATTATCCGGGTGTTATCATCTGATTATGTCATTATGTTTCATTATTGTTTGGATGTTCATTCATTTATCCACATCAATTTTTGTTCATTTATTGAGAATGAATCAAAGGTGGTCCGACTTCTTATTTTTCACAAGGGTTCATATCATCCAGTTAACCGATCATTCTCTCCCGATCTTCTCGAGGATCGGATTGCAGTTCTAACTCTTATGTATCTACTGTGGAGTGTCATAAGCTAGTGATCAGTAATTTAGTTTTTCGCTGTATGATCTTCAGAAAATCGATTATTAGAATCATCAGTATGATTTGTCAACATTGCTTCATCCGGTCAACCAGCAAAATTAATAAACTGCTAAAAATTGCGTAAAGCCACCCCAATTTTGGCTCTTTTGCAATAACACAATTTATCAACATTTTTCATTTGATCATAAAAATCCTCCGTCGACCGTAATTCATTCTTGAGTGAACACCTGTTCCCATCCAATAATTTCGTCCTTCAGTAATTATTTCACCAACCACGACAACAGGGGTAGAAATCACTAACAGTCGGAGATTCATCATTCTCAAAATGCTGCGCAACACTTTTCCTGAATAACATCCCACATGATACATGAATCAAAAACAATTTTTCAAACAGCATGACAACACAGTCGAAAGCTCCCCAGTGTTTCAGAAAAATTTCTACAACAACCGGACATAACAAAGATTTTACAAGAATTTCGTTTCCTTTTTACTCTACTACAAACCCCTATACAAATGACTGAACAATATGAAAAGCCATGAATAATTCAGTTTATCCAATTATTTCACGAGCATTACAAATGTTACCAATACAGTAAAGACAAAAGAATTGAGAGTGCAGTGAATGAATGAAGCCAGCAAAAAAATACAATACATTGAATAATATTTCATAAATCGATATAATGGAATAATAAACAACACGAACAAATCTCTACAACCTTGATTATGTCATGTATATTATCCATATAAATATGGTACTGTGGTTTTAGTCTTTTGCAATATTGATGTCATGATGAGGTTCGGCGAGCGCGGCATTTTATGGCATTCATAAACCATCGATTGATCGTGATCGAGAATGCATTAATCATTATGCTTTATTTCTGTATTTGTTTCTTCACGTGTATTTCTGTTGTCTTTGTATGACCATTTGCTTTTGAATTGTGCATTCATTTCATTTCTTTTGTCCACTTTTATTCATATGTTCAATGCTGATGCATTTATACATATGAACATTAATGTGCGAATGAATTTGAGTGTGTTCGTGTGTTTGTAAATATAAAAAAAAAGGGTATATGTATTTATAATCGCGGAGGATCGCCGCGACTGTTTCATTATGTCCTATACACACGACGATCGGTCGCGCGCGCATATAACATAAATCGATGAGCCGAGACGCGTAAAGCATTCTCCGCGGCGCTCTATCAAATTGAATTTATGATCTCGCTAACCGATGATGGTTTTACTTGGAAAGTAATCGTTTGCCGCGCGGCCGCCGCCGTTTGCCGACTATTAGACTTCAAACGTGCACTTCTTTTAAAGATAATCTCAGCTCGCAACGTTTCCACTAACAAGTATACCAAGTAACGGAACATGATTAATGTTTGCCGTTCGTTTATATACTTATATATGTATAGAAACGACGAAGGACGATGTTACATGAAAACGATAGAAATGTTATTCGCATCTTTATGGAAGAGACACATAACTCCCGCACGTATACGTGGCTCATTGCATAATCGTCATAAATATAATATTACATGGATACAGATTTATTAATGGATTGCTGGTGAGTATTTGTGTGAGAATATCCTGATTTCAATGAGGTGGTATTCCTTCTTTTGTTTATTTGTGTCTTATTGATATTATTCAATTTGATTCAGCGGATGGATTTGAGACAGGGTAAAATGTTTTTCTTGAGTGTGAAGACTGTTGAATATTAACTCGAGTGATGTTTACTGGAGCAAATGAAGAAATTGTGGTGTTTAGAAAGTAATTCCAACTGTTTGGATAGAAAAATTTCGATCCTCAATAATGCACTGAAATTTTAGGAAATTAGTGTGAGGATTGTAAAGAAGATGAAGACAATCAAATGGTCTGATGGCTGTGTGAAATGACAGAAAATATTCTGTACTTTCTTGCATAAATTTCGACTATTCTATCATCAAATTGTTTCGTTTGGAGGTTTACCATTTCGAAGTTCAGAATTGCGATTTTTGGACTTGACACGTTAATTTCGTTTTTCTGATTTGATCAACATGAAGAAATGATTTAACTTGGGATTGTGGAACAACCGTCATTGTTATAGTGGCAACAAAAAATCTGAATTTAAATAATATTTGTTATATTTTCTCGGCATCGCTATTACAATCGAACCAGCACGAACAACGAGTATACGATTTTATGCTAATTCTCAGCACGTATCAAACGTTAATATCGAATATTTATGATCAGCGAAGGTAAGACTTATGTTTATTACTTTCACCTCCGCGCGTATCACGATAACCGTGTCCCCGCATAGCTCGCCCGTCCCGAATGGCTAAATTATGCGGCACGTACGAGGAAATAATTACCAACTAAGAATAATTGCTCTTTTGTTTTCCATGAGGATTATTGACTTTAATATGCACGGCGATATCGCTTGCATGTTTATTGAATTTTATTTATTTATCTTTATTTCTTTATTTTGCGAATCTTAAATTATTCATAATTTTTATTTCATCTGATGCAAATAAAGTTTTGGAATCTTCACGGTTGTATCAATGATTCACACATTGTAAGGAATAATTTTATTAGTCATCAATGAATATGAAAGTCGTGAGATAAATTCTGATGTTCTATTGGAGTATCAAAGTGGACTGTTGAAATCCGAAGGAATTTGTGTTCATCTGAAAATTGAGTGATTTCGAAATTGATAAAAAATTAGTTTTTTTTTGTTCCTTTTTAATTGCAAATATTGAAAAGAAAGTGGACGATATTTATCATGAAAGTATTGTGCATCAGTCTCAACAATTCGATATGAAAAACTCCAGAATAGTAAAAATTTTGACCGATGAATTACTGAGTTTTTACGGGGTGGAATTTTACTGAGGAATTTCGCAAGGGTTCGGGATATTCTCCATCAAACAATTTGATTCCTTCCGTTCAGATCCAACACTATTCAATATGAATTCATAGCACACTCATTCGAAGCATTGAAACAAAAACTGTCACATTTTATTCGATGAATAAGAAATATTTTCCAAGAGCCGTTAAAGATTCGGACAAAGTCGATCATAATCTGTCAACTCACGCAAACATTCGATGAAATACTTGAACTCTTCTCTACACAATAAAAATTTATCTTAGAAATAAATGGCAACATCAACATATCAACTACATCTGATCGTAACAATTGATCTCTTTGAAACTTTAGCGGCCATTATTATAGGCATGCGACATTGCTAAAGACTATCAATCAAAATCGAATGAAATCTGTAGAAATTCTTCATCAAATCAATTTCAAAATATGAAAAATAAACTTTGGGAACATCTCCTATACTCCAATTTTGATGTGTGAAGATAAGAATGAGCATCTGAACCTGGATCCTGATCTCTTATTTCGGAATTTGTTCCATTCTCTTTACATATTCGTTGAAACAGTCGCTCATTTGCAGCATGAACTCATTTAATGATTTTCCTGTCATTTACAAGTTTATAGATTCACCATTGACAGTTTGATTTAAATGAAACAAATTCAACGGTTATACAACACCACTCACTCATACACACTCGATGTTTTTTCGTTGTGTGTAAATCTCACGATCGCAAATATTCGCATGCGATAAAACTAATTGCGAGATCTCAACGCTATGATAGAAACCGCGTGCCGTATTTACCATTCATATAAGTGACTGAACACACAAACTTTTATCTCATTGCCCAGTCCCTCTCATAACGTACAATCACTATCATAATCATCAATTTTATTACTCTCTATTTATTTATCATCCTCTGCTACTGTCTATGAATTCATCACGCAATTATAAATTTCATAATAATTTCATCCCCAATTAATTTTAAAAATTTGTAACGAAAATTTCAATATCAATTTCAATCACTCCACACTCAAATGATACAAAATTTATCTCAGAGAACTGTGAGGTGTAATAAAAATATTAAAATCATTTGAGGAAAAAATTGAATTGAAAAATATTTCAAATTTATTTCCAACATTGAAATTCGTCAGATGTTTAATTTTATTGTTAATTCAACACAATAATCCAAACGAATGTAACAAATATGAAATATTCTTGTCCACACATTACAATTAATCAAGTGTATAAACGTGGGAAAATATATGCTCAAGTCTAGCGAGTTAACGTAGTTGATATTATTGCGCAGTTGTTGCGCGTATTGTTGCGAATGGCAATAAATGCATTGTCAATGTGTATATAAATACAGTATATCATCATCAGACACAATAACGAACGTATTGTATCATTTATACACGCATAAATTTATTTATATAAACGTACATACAACGCGGTAGGATAAGGGCGATGTAAGTGGGAAGTTGCTCCTTAATTTATCTGTCCACTCACGACTGATGCACAAGCAATGCAATTATTATCAGCTTATTATTATATAATTGAGCTTGACCAGGCCCCCCTTGGCTAATGAGGGCTCTCGAGACTGCTGATGCCGCCGGCACAACCCACTCGAGAAGGAGACACTGTGAAAGTGAGAGTGGGAGAGGAAAAGAGAGTCAAATGACCATTAATATATTTATATATTGTCCAGTTCATGCATATGAAGTTATATAAATAAAAAGACGATAAATTGACGTTAATATTTCTATTGAGGAAATAATCCACTCATAAATCATCATCAATGGCGTGAAAAAAAAAAAAAACATTTTGTATTTAATAACCACAGATCAACTCATAAACGATGATTATCCAATATTGAATAAAAAGGTTCATGCATAATTATTGATTAATTCAATCAGTACTAAAATGAATTCATTTATTCATTCGTATTGAATGAGTATTAACATTTAATCATTCTTTTGTAAAGTTTCGTAGACAGCGTGTGCAATAAATATTCATCAACAGTTCGATGATATCATCGATGTGTAGTATGAATGCAACTCGAAGACGAAAAATGAATTATGACATCCTGGTCATGTCTAATTTACTAATTATTATAAATCGATTTATTCCATTTAATGAAGATAATTATAATGAACAATTGTTATCAAATAACGAATTGTTTGTATATCATCAATTACATACACAACGTCCAAATTGTTATGAAATTGTTGTTGAAAATTAGTAGCCAAACGCGAATCCTTCTCGGCAGCATTAACAAACATTTATAGTTGGGTGACAAGACTCTGACTATTTCGTATGAAGGTCACGTGATACGAAAATTCAGATAGAATTTATTGCCTCGTTCTTCCTCTGTCAATCTCTCTTTTACTTATCTCAACCATTCGATGCATTTCATACAACATTTATGATTTATAGATTGTGCTAATTCATCGCGATGCGCAATTCTGCATCTGCATTTAAAGAAATAATAATAACAATAACCATTGGAGTAAGAAAGAAAAGAAGGAATAAATAAAAATAAAGAAAAAATGTTACAGTTGAAAGTATTTGCGCGGTAATTAGCAATAATCGCAAGAGTCATTCGAGATTACCAACGCGCATGGATTCCACTCTGCCAATTTGGCCCCAAGAGAACCGACATACACAGCAGTGAATACAGGGTGCGGGGTAAGAAGGGGCGATGAGAGGCCAAAGAGGGAACACGCGCATATACGCGCACGAGACAACACTGGTAATACGAAAAATTCCATTTCGTGCAGATCCAATTACTCACAGTGCTATTGCACTTCTGGATTCCACCGCGCCAATTTTACGCAGTTCAAATTCTCCCACTTACTTTTCTCTTAACTGATAATATATACAAACACTTATAAGGTTGAGAGATCTGTGTTGAATATATTTGCAATATTTGAAATCTCGATCGGTACTCTGGAAAATCAAGAGATTCAATTAAAATAAGATTTGAAATTGTACATTTGTAATATGAATAACAAAAATTCCTCTGAGAGAATTTATTTCATTCTTATGATTTTTATTTTTTATAATGAGATATTAACTAATAATTAAAGTTGACATTGAAATTCCTTAACATTTGAACATCAAGTCATCTGGATGTAATTGAATTTTCGTAATTATACAATGAATTTACATTTCGTTGAATTTATTATCGTTCAATCATTCTGGTGGTCCTGTATGATTTACTATGGAATGGATTCTCCTTGCATCGAAGTTTGTTTCTAATAAAGTTTATTTTGGGTTTGTCATTTGTGTATGATGAAAGAAATTTCTGCTATTAGAAATATTTCATTAATTTTCTCAATGCAATACGACTCTTGCAGCTATCTGAATGATTGATGCAAGTCCCGTAGCTATAATGGCGATATGAAGTAACACTGTAATACGAAATAGTTAGCAATGTCGTTTAGACTAAAATGGTCCTATGGATATTTAATGTGCAAATTCATTTCTACCAAATAAATTAATTTTTTTATCTACAACTTTGTTGGTGAATGGTTGTTTACGATTGTTGAAAATTCTCAAGCGAATTTACGAGGTGAATTGATGAAATTTTGAAATTAACCAAAAATGACTGACAAATATTCTTGAATAAAATGCAGCGTGAAATTACGTTTTCTTCCATAAATATTTGAACATTTCCAGATTGAAGAAATCGAATACTGCAATATTTCACGAATTCTGAATCTCACTCTGTGCAGAAAATTCTTCTTGGCTCGATATATCACCATTTATGGATAAATTTATAACGACACAAGGATAGGTTAATGAACGTCAAGTAAAACTTAGACGATGGACAAACGGATGTTACCTGACTTCCCATCCTGGCAATCTCCTCCACATCCGACAAAAAAAAAAGAAACAAACAATAAAAGAAAATAAGCAAACACAAAAAAAATGAGCAACATATATAAATGCATAAAGCAAGGAGTAGGTGGACAAAAAAGATGAAAAAGTGAAAGGAGACGACAACGAATAAGAAAATGAAGCAGGAGAAGAACAAGAAGAAGAAGAAGAGCCCAAAGAAGTGAAGGAGGGTTAAGGTATATTGCTGAATTGAGGAAGGCGGTCTTACAAAGCGTCCCGTAAATCCGCGCCGGGTTCGACACCCGACATTCCCTCCATTTTATTTCTCAAGGCGTTGTTTCATCTCTTTCGCTCTTACAACAAACTCTGTTCTCTATATTCACGCAATATCCACCTTTATCTTCTTTCTCTCCCTCTTCTCTCTCACCATCTCCGGCTTGTTCATCGTGCGCAGAGTCTCCCCGCATCTTGGCTATTTCTGCATGTCTTTTCCACCACTTTCATCACTTTTCCATTTTCAATATTTTTTTATTATTACTCCGCCCAACGGTCGTTTCAACTACAAAAAGCGATCAAAGCATTAAAAATAATAGATCAACTACACGAATTTCATGTCCATGTATGAGAGAATAAAATGAAAGAGATGCCTGAAAGAACGAGGGAAAAGACACATGAGAATATTCGCGACAGCGAAAGAGATTCCAAACGTGCACGTTCAAGCACGCGCACGGAAACCAAAGCAACACGGCATAACGTGACGATTATTTTATTTCAATCTAAGTATATATATATATATTCTCAAGTGTTTACTAAATATACTGACGACAGTGTCGCGCGTGTCACCGCTTCATTTTCTCTATGCCGACAATGGTGTGTCCCATGGAATCCAAAGTGAATCGACGCATTCTCGCGACAAGGTATGAAAAGAGTATTGCAAGCAAAGAAACCGCGAATTGGAGCAAAACAAATAAAATGAACAACGAAAATGAATAAAAAAAAAAAGAAATGAAAGGGAGAAGAAAAAATCTATCGCACACGCGAGGATTTGCTTCAAAGGCATTCAACGACAACGACCACTGTGACAAGTACGACTATATGCGATGAGTGAAGTGAGAGCTGTATGGTAGTAAAGAGTGTGTTCGACGTATGGTGAATGTAGATGTATAGAAGAGAAACACGCATGGGAGCGATACGAACGAATGACTGGAAAAGGATAGCGCAGAGTTAGAGCCACTTGGCGTGTCGCCAAGTCGAGTGACAACAATGCTACGTATATGGTGTGTTATAGTGAGGTGGAAGGAAAGAAGAAGGAATGAATGAGGGAGATGAGTGGTAGAGATTTAGAGAATATGGGGGTTGAAAAATGGTGGTGTTGGAGGATGTGTGTGGTCTGGAGAGTGGATGTTTGTATGGGTGACTTTGTCGTGTTATGATGAACAATTTTGATAATTGTGCGTCGTCTTGATTTTTGCATAGCTGCGGTTTGGGTTTTTGTTGATTGAGATGGTGTGAATTGATAAGAAATGTTGTGGATATTGGGGTGAATCCTGAATGAGGACAATGCGGATATGAAGAGGAGGATCATGTGGAAAACTTTAGAGAGAAATTACAGAGAATTTTCAAAAAGTTTTTCACATTAAGTTTTGTTTAAAAGTCCACAATATCATTCTCCCTTTTTACCCTCGAAATTGATGTCTGAAGATGAAATTCATGATTTTTTCATTCAGCGTGTGTTAAAAGGGATGGACATTTAAATTTGATTATTGATAAAGTATGGACGATATCAAAAGGATCAATTGATTGGAATTGATAGAAGTGAAAATTTTGTGAGCATAGTAGTAAAATGTTTCCAGATACTTATTCGGTGTTTTATAGTCAACCGACTTTCTCTTACCCTTTACCTGAAGCTTGGAAGGGTTTCTGCCCACAAAATTTCCCTCACTTTTCACACACATTTTGCCTCTATACTTTCTCCACATTATCAGCCCATTCTCCCACGTTAGTTTTCACGCACCATCGCCCATGTCTCGGCCTAATTATTTTATTACACCACACTCAAACTTTCTTCGAATATGCAACTGATGTGGTACATTTTGTTATACTCTCGCACAACCCTCACTTCAACAAATTGTAAATTCTCTTTTTTTTCTCGATGGCCCTGACGTTCTTACAGTTACGCCCATTATACTTTGTATCAGTTTTGAATAGGATACGAATAAATTCGGACGAAAAAATTTTACCTGAACTCTGGAAAATTCATGGTCATGAGAAAAAAAAAGAGAAAAGAAAAAATGGACTTTCTTTTCTAGGTTGAAGGTAGAACTTGTACGTATGTTCACAAATTCATCTCAAATGTAAAGTTCATCACTCAACTGCGAAATGATTTCATCATTAGCTTCTCAACAAGTCTAGTCATTCAATCGAAATTCATAAGACACCCACAAACATCGCCATTTCCCCTTTGTCGTTTACAATCAAAGTGAAAAATCGTAATAGATCCGAAATCGACTCTCGTTTTGACAATTATCGATTTAGATTCAGATCCTTGATGACTTTCCAAGAACAAAATCACAAATTCACTCGAATACTTCGAGTGTCAAAATTGTTTCATAAGAAAACACTTCAATAAATGATATTTTCATTAACAAACGTTTTTCAACTCATTCATTCACTCGCAACGAATTTCAGATGTTTAAAAACTGATCCCTACACTGTGAAAATTTTCTATTAATTTTTATTTTGCATGGATTTTAAATTTTACTATGGTGTATATTACTGGTGAACTTTAAAACATATTTTATTTTACTATGATGACATTATGAAATGAAATTGAGCATCAAGTTAAATTTTACTTGTTATCAAATTTTACTATGGCGCTGTAGTGGAAATCACTGAGTATACTTGCAGTTTTTACTCGTTTAAACAGTAAATTTTCTTTATAAAATCGTAGCATACCTAAATTTACTATGGCTTCTAGTAAATATTTGTGGTTACAATATGATATTTTCATATTTGTTTTGTAAAATTCTAAATAAGTACGTTAAAGTTCACCATTAATATGCACCCATAGTAATTTTTATTGGAATATTTTCACAGTGTACGATCCCGAATAGCAAGTAAAAATTATACAAAAAAATTGGAACATATGTGGCCTTCATATTATTCAAATCAATTCTGGAGTCATCGTCATCTCATTAATATCGACTCAAAAGTCTTCTCAATGCACTCGTCCAATCCACAATTCAATTGCATCTTCAATATCTTTCATTTCAATATCCCCATCTCTTTTCCACCCCTTCGATTCTCCATTTATCGGCGGCAAATAATGCGAGTTATAAACATATACAAATTCGTCAGTGGCTACCGTGAACAATGGGCCGTTTAGCACCCAAGATATATATCATCGTGCACGTCGGGTGCGGAGAGTGCGCATTTTCGACTTTAGGTACCACAAGAATACATACGCGAATATTTATACAAAAAAAACCAGTGGGATACCACAATCACATTTATATAAACACACATATGGATACATTTATATCTATACATCGTTTCACTGTGCATAATTTTGCAGTCACCTAAAATCCGTACGCGGCTCATTCTCAAATATTTCATTTTCATTTTTTCGTTCTTTTGTCCCTAGACGACGACGGAATAAAAACAAACAGAATGTAATAATAATAAAAATTGTCGATATAAAAGAATATTTATTCTCACCTTTTGTATATATACATATATGTCGTATATATATTTATTATTCAATAAAAAAAGGGCGGGGCGAATGGAGCAATTTATAAAGATCCGTCGTTGGACTCGAGCTAAGATATTGATCAAAGTGAAATCAAGAAAGAATGAATGAGAAAGATAGAGCGGGATAAAAAGTGGATGAGAGTGAGAGGAGAGAAGAAAAAAAGATTGCCGGTAGCGATACAGGCACTCGATGCAAAATATTGCGGGCGAATTCACGATAAGCCCATTGTCCATCTGGTTAAAAAATAAAATATAAAGAATGGACGTTCCGGTGCAGGACGCACGCAAAGTGCACTGGCGCGCGCAGAGCGTCGAGAAAGTACTTCTATATATATATATATCACAGTGTATATATTTAATTTATCAAGAATTGGATGAATAAATTTGTGGGGGAAATGATGAAGATTTGATGCGTGCTCATGTTATTTCAATTTTCAAATGGAAAAATTATGATTGCGTATAAGAATCAATCGTGGTTTGAACGTTTATCGAAGAATTTTGAAAATTTTCCAGATTCGTTTGGATTTTCTGTTCATAATGATCGAATTCTTGGAAGATAAATCCTTTTATTAATTGCAAATAATTTTGTTTAAACGTACTCGATAAGAATTGAGTTATTTTCTGTGGATGCAATGTTTTCGAAAGATTTAAATGAAGGAATCGTCATTTATCCCCCTTTCAATTCTCAACACTCTACAGTGCCGAGATTCAGTTCAGTTCTTGTTCACGCGGAAATGTTTCCCGATTTTTTGCTTTTGGTGGCAAATGGTGCAATTCACGAAGTTGCATTGAAATACAATGGAGATGGTGCAATAGGATTAATCTCCATGAACACTTTGGAACTTGACTACCACTCAAGTGCACTAAAACTTCCATTGAAAGTAAATGATATTCTGATTATCATTTGACAAACACACGATAATTTGGTATTACATCAGGAATTCTCCACAGCTCAGTCAGATTCATCAAATATTCCAATCCCTTCATATCAAGTGAGCATTCCTTCTGTGCGGTAACTGCCCTACCATTTACTTCCGCACTCAATCCCGTTATTTCAAAAAAGCTCGAATAAATTTTATCAACAATAATATGAACTCCAGCCAAATTTTCTGAAGGAATGAGACGTACGAATAATCCAAATGAAACGAACCGAACGTTCTTTATAGTTTTAAATTTATCCAATGTGATTCCATGTATGAAGCGTCTGAATAGATAAGAAGAATATTTCGTGGCATTTGTCATAAATAAAAAAAATACAATAAAAAATATTAAAAGAAGGAAGAAGGTGCGCATGTGCACATCAGTAAAGTCCATGCGGGAGCGCATCGATCGAGCGAATCGGGCCCCAAGAAAAGAATGCCGCGCGCGCTCTACGGGCCCCGCGCGCGCGGTGCCGCGGTCTTGCAGGTGCCGGGGCCGTCGATAAATATGTCAGCGAGCGACGCCGTGAGCGCGCGCGGCTTCTCCACACTCCACCAAACGCCTCCTCTCTTACTCCTTACCACTTCTCTCTGTCTCACTGTCTCTCGTATTTCTATTTCTTACTTGTTTTTTTTTCCCTTTCTCTATATCTCTCGTACTCCCTTCCTCTGCCTATCTCACGCTCTTTCCACTCTCCTACCTTTTATCCCATACACGAAGATTTGCGCATTTTATATACATTTGAATATTATGGAAATGTCGTCGCGTCTCGATCGCGTCGACTCACAAACTCGAATCGTTGCCGTGCCAGTGAGATCGGCGCGCAAAGAACACTCCGCACACAAAATGGAAAGAAGAGAAAGAAAAAGACGAAATTCAAATGGCAGAGTGAAGACGAAGAGAAATATATAAAAATAAAGTGAAGGGAGATAAGAAGAATGTCGGTACAAAAAAAATTATATACACAAATAATAAAAATAATAAAAGTTATAATAATAATGATAATCACGAGAGAACAAAACACTTTGGCAAAACTTCCACGCAGACTTTGTCGTACGTAAGTCGTCGTTTTAGAAAATTTTATGAAATTGTTAAAATCGTATCATCAACAAATTTTATTAATAGTTTTGTATCAGTCCAATTTTTATTGATTTTTGATGAGAGTTATCATTATAAGATATGAAATAACTACATAGATAAAAAGGAAATTGATTGTTTGGCTTGTTTAGATCAATTGGGGGTCAATGAAATATTCGCCGTTATCAGTCAACTCACACCAACTCCAATCATGAGTCGTATTGAATTGGAAACCATCAACTGTTCCGACTAATGATGGTAATAAATTCGTACCTGTAGGCGTGTTTTGGGATAATTGATACAACGAAATATAGAGAATGGTGTGTTTAAACTTTTAAAATGCATACCGATACGATAACGCTAACTCATAAGTCAAAAGCAGTCACAAATTCTACGTTGTAAATGACGAATTTTATACTGAAATTAAATAGAATAGTCAATGAATAAGAATTTATATGTTCAGTGATATCCAAAAAGTATTCTTAACTATCGAAAATAATTGTCAAAAAATTTTTAGGAATATATTTATGGGAGGTGAATTTCCCTGTCTGTATAATGACCACAAGAACAAATGACATTTCTGATTCGAATTGAAACAAACTCGAATGATGACACGAAAGCTATTTATAAATACGGAGAAGATGACCACTGAGAAGAATAAAAATGTAACCCAGGTCATGATTGGAGGTAAAACAGAAAAATTAGGTGTTGGATGCGATAGCCTAAATAACGTGGTAAATACATGTGAGTGAATGTTTGTACGTTTATAAGTGTATGAGAACACGTTTTACGAGTCTCACGTGTGTATAGCGGCACACTGAGTAGATCTCATTGTCGCGACTATATAGACACAAGAATCTCATCAGTAACGTTCACTGCACCCGACTCCCGATATAGACACCGCGCTGATAACTAAAGCTGATAAGCATAAGCTGCTACTACTACTACAGGTACTACTAGTATGTACTACTACTTCTGTGAATGCGTTTATTGAACGCCTTTGATGAATTCCATTTCGAATACGCCTGATATTGAATGTAATTCAAGGAATAGCAGCAAATTAATTTATCGATTGGTTGGTGATTTGAATAAACAAATTTCGATGGCAGAGTATGAAAACAAAGAACGAGCATCAAAACAGGAAACCTTTTCATATGGAGTTCTCGAATGTTATTGACGTGGATGAGTCAGTTCAGTTAGATAGGGAGCATTAATTGAATGTTTTATGGCAGATTGGAATCTTCTGAATTTTTTCGAAAAAATTTATATGTTGATGGATGAAATTGTTGGACAATTTCGGAGAACATTAAAATTAGTGATCATCCATCAGTTTTCTTCATGGGAAGTTGACGAATTCACATTTAACGTTTTTATGATTGTTTTTCTACTGAGTCGTTGATGAAGGAGGAGGAATCCTAGTGAAACCATTGAGTTGAAATTATCAATAACTATAAATAGATTCAAACATTGGAATCAATTTCCCTTCACTCAATTGACAGATTAAATTATTTCATGCTTCATGATTTGATTAATAAACGATTTTTGAAATAAATTAAACGATTGAGTGCTCATGTACGACTGGTTATGGATCAATGAAAGAAAAAAATTGTTCCACTCCGAAGATTAATTCTGCAGATGCTATGAAGAAGAGTAAAAAATTTTATTCCAATTTTTCCACAATTCATAACCTCACGCAGTCACATACCAAATCGTCATCAATCATCATCCAACATCAAAAACCGATGATTTCACCACCCACCAAATCACCAAACACACAAAAATCGACAACACATACTCCAATAAAATTATACGACAGTTCCCAAAACTCATCGCGAAAGATCATCCAGACACAAACACACTTCTCCATCAAGACATACATAAAGACCTCTACAAACCGGACAAGTTCTGACAAGTCAATTATTTACCAAAAGACAAAGTTCCCAAAGATTCTCAATTGAGCAGAGTTTATAACTGGCGTTGGTCACTCCGCTTGGCTATCCAGCACAACAAACGACTAATACACATTGTCCAAATAAAGTCTTGGTGAGATGAAGATGCAAGAGTTGGTGTCCATGGGTCCCAAGCAACCTCCATACATATATCCACAACAAACAAGCATCTACCCTGCATGTGTGTTGTAACACCGTGGCATAGCAGCTCTATTCTATGGACAAGTGGTGCCACAACGATATACAGAGCTTTGGTCAGTTAAACATGCGCATATTGCATGAAACTGGTATACACATTCACCAGAGCCGACGAGTCCCGTGCTCTGGAGATCGAGCTCTGTATTAACACCTTCGTGTTACTCTGCTATGTATACACCAGCGCTTGAATCTCTTCCTCTCCCTCTCTCCCTCTCTCCGTTTCTCTTTTCATCTATATTCCACTTGGTTGTATTCCTCGTTCACGTCGGCTCTCTACATCGTTTCATGGTTCTCTTTGCAAGGCGCGCTTGCTAACCGTCCGTTTGTTCAAATAGCTTGTTCGATAGTTGGACCATTATTTTCGGTGGGAAAAAGGGATATAGATAGTATGGTAGAATCGATTTACATCCAATTCCTCGCAATACCTACTGGCAGTTAGCACGACGCTATCAGCTATCCAACTAGCTCTATCCCGTGACTCACCGATCGGTGAATCGATTTGTATTATGTGGCTCTCAGAACTGTCTATCTATGCGCATGGGTCATCGTACGATGAATTACAATTCATTTCTATTGTGTTCATTAATACATTTATTGATTATATTTGTGATGATTGCGTTTAATTTGCATTTGCTGAGGTGGGGTTGATGAATATTATTTAAAATTTATTGGACGGTGATTTATCCACAGGAGTTGAGAAAAAATGGGATTTTTTATAGATTCACTGCTGATGGACTCAAAATTCTGTTGATAGTTAATCAGTATTGAGGAATTAGCACATCGTACTGGAATGGATCACCGATATTTCAATTTCTGAATCATCTTCATGACGAAAACATTTCAATGATGTTCATTGTCAAAATTCATGGAGAAGAACACAGAATTTTTCATATGTTTGCCACAATATCAGCAAATTTATTCCATCAAAAAATAAAAAGTTCTGCTGAGAAAAAATAGAAAAGAACGTCATATTTATCTCCTTTTTCTTTATTGTTGATCCTGTGTGTCCTTCATTGAACAGCTGACATTATTATACCTGTGAACGATCCTATATGTTGTCTACTGGGAGGGCAGAACATTACACTGCAACGCACATTCACAAATGCATCGAGTGGGGCCACCACCGTACTGTACACGCGAGAGCTAAACGTTCGCGAGCCTCCTCAACCTCCACCTCGTACCAATTGGACTCGACATGCCACATCATTACGCTCGGCTAATTAATTGTGATTTATCGGCTTCAAAACGGTCCGTGTAGTGCGATTGGGGGTGGTTGGACGAGAACCTCATGAAAAAAATAATACTTGTGAATCTTTTACATATTTCTTTCTCCTTTTCGTATCTTCCCTTGCCCCCATCTCACCTTTTCTCTCATCAACCCCACCATTACCAACAGCTCAAAGAATCGAACATGCATTCAATCGTTTCAATGCATTTTCTTTTTCCAAAGCACTCACTTACAACAATAACAACAACAACAACAATAAAAATCAGTACATACAAACACACAGAAAGAATTTCCATTTAATTTGCCCTCGAACATCGAGTGCTCCACAAGGACATTGTGAGATGGTTTGACAAAAACCTAAAACCAATAACCAATAAATTCATCTACGAGTGTACTACATATTTGTGTTCATGTTCACATACTTGTCATATACCTGATTCATCGCTGGAGGGCTTTTGAAAAGGCGGCATTTGAGGACAAAATCTTGGGATTAACCATCATCAACATCGTCATCTTGTTATTCCTTTCAGACCCCCGGAAAAATACACGTGACAATATTTTGAACTGTTCTTTAGAGCGCGAATGAATGGTTGAAGAGTAGCGATGAAAAAAGACCGATGGAATGAGTATTGAATGAATTGAAGAGAGAAAAACGAAGGCAACGCAAGCGCTGAGTGTTATGGTTACCGATCGCCCGAAGCTCCTCTCGTCAACAGAAATATTTTTTGTCACGCTTTCATATTAAATGCGTGAATGCACAGAGTGGATACGAAATATTTAAACAAGTGTGACTAGGACTACTGGATATTCATATGTGTATGTGTGTAGTAATGATGATGGTATTGAAATGAAAAAGAAAATAATAGAGAAAGGAGAGACACTGCAACGCGCTTGGATAGTTTTGTAGTTCGGTAAGTATAGAGCGAACTTGTTGCACAAAAATTCATGCCTCAGAGAATTATACCACTGTGTTAAGGGTATTTATTATATTCACATACAAATGGATATGTATACGTGTGTTTATTGTTGCCCTAAAAATGACACGGTCTTATAATATTTTTGTCGTGTAGTTTTTTTTTGTGTCGCAACGGATAATCGCCACAGCTGTCTCCATCATCTTGGAAAGAATTTTTGCCAATAGAAATTATATTTTTGTGTTTGGCATAGACGAAAAATAATCCGGGAATAAGAGAAATTATGAGGAAAAATGTGTGTATGGGTGTGGATGTCTATGAAAATGTCATTTTGAGTAACTCATGTTCGCATGAATGAATGTGTCACTCTCGAGGACACTTTTATGTGTGCGAGTGTAGCGGGGAAAAAGAAAAAAGAAGGAAATGAGGAAATGTAAGAATATTTGTTAAAGCAGATGTTTTCTCTTTTTCTTCCTTTATGGAGTATAATGATAAACTTCAAAGTGAAAGTTTGGAGATGTTGAGTAGGGGATTTTTAAATGCACAAAAACGTGATGTATTGTGAAAATTATTAGAAATTCATTCGCATCGTGCGTTGAGTAACTGCAAATGAATTTCACAACACAAAAATATTCCAGAATATTTCCAACGAATCACAAATAAGAATGACAATTCACAACATACTTGAAATTTTGTGCAGTAATAAAAAAAAGGAAACCACAAAATACTCAATAAAAATTTCTTCACAATAAATCAGCGTCTACGAGTGTTCGAATGATACGTTCATTACTAATTTTTCCACATGCAATCAAATTCGAATTTCACTGCACAAAAAACTGGCAATGATAAAATATCAAAGGGATGAACAAAACAATATGACGAATTTGTACACATACACCGTACGAACAAGATCTATTCACAAAAATGGGATGTTACATAGCAATAAAAATGTTCATGTGGACGAAGCTCTCCACCACTGCAACAAAATTGCACCGCCACCTCCACTTAGCTGAACTCCGATAAGTGAATGCAACAGAAACCCTCACATATAGAAAATCCAGTCAAACTATTAAAGAGACATTCACAGAAAACACAAGAAGTCGTCGTGAAACGCACGTGCTAATGTGCACAAACAAGCACACACATTGCTGCAAAATAAATTTCTTGAGGGCAGGAAGAAACTGAACGCGCGTGCGCAGCAATGATCAACATTCCCTAAACGGCGTCTTCTTCTGTGACTTCTGAAAAATCATCGCAAAAGAGTTAAACCATATGTGTATTTATATATAACATCCATATAAAATATATCTGTACATATATTTATTTATGTATGTATATGAAGTTCAGGTGAATGTGGAGATGGTGGAGTATGTTGCAATGCATTTGGCGCATAAGCAACGCCCGCTTTTTATTTAACCTCGCCTTTTCTTCTCTTCTTCTTCCATCATGTTTCATCGGCATATAAACATTATATGGCTTTGAGCTTGGGCGAAAACGTGCCACGATCCAACGAGTTGTATGTGACCAATGGTGGACATAACGCAAGATCTCACTCCTTCACAGCGTTTCATGTGCATTTTATTTTATTTATTCCTCTCTTTTTTTTTTCTTTATCCATGTGTGAGATCAACTCTCGCGACATCTCTTATGCACCTCTGCTCGTTTGTATTCGTGTTCTTATTCTAGATCTCGACGTGCAATGATGATTGAAACGGGGAGCTCATACTTATGGAGAAACTGCCATCATGAATTTGTCGGTGGATGTTGAGATTGTGAATTAAAACGAAGATTAGGTAATGAATTTAAGTGATTTTGTTTAGTTTCTGTTTAATTAGGCAGAACATACTTCTTCAGATGGAGAGATTAAAGAAGTGCTGCTCAAATGTTGATGTGTAAGAGGGTTGGCATATTTTATTAATGGTGGTAAATATTGGGACACCACGTCTTTCGCGTTCGGAGGGATTTTTTCTCTTCGCCAATTGTCATTTGAGAGTCGTTGAAATTATGAGAAATGTGTAAATGAGAAACAATGGATGCTCTCTCTTGAATACTTTGGAGAGATTACTGTGAATCAAAAATTTATTTCACCCCATGACGGCAATTATAATGCACCAAAATGTTCGATGATACTTACAATGTTAATTAAAATTTTCGTCACTGACTTGATCGAATTTCACCAAGACTCAAATTGTCCGACAATTTATCAAAGAATTATTGTCCATCCCATAAAGTGAAATTTATCTTCACCAAATAAAATACTTCCATTCAGAAAAAAAAAAATTCCAAATTCATTCAAACTCTCTACATTATCAACTCATCTAACTCCTCAAATATCTTCCAAACTGTCATCATATTCCAACCGCCACTTAAACAATTCATAAATTCTCAATTACATCCAAATGAAACAGAAAAAAAAGTCTCAACATCTCCAAACCAATGACAAGGTATCCATTAAAATGTTTCCACAATAATTTTCACGTTCTCAAACTTGACACATATAAAATACACATCCGTACACAAACACGAAACTAATTCATCGAGAGAATAATCCAACGCAAGAGACAGCAACATATTCATACCTGCGTCACGTTATAATCCCATATATCCACAAAAGAGGGAAAAAAAAGGAAAAAAAATATCTATCTTTATCGTTATGCGTCGTTGTTTCAAGCTCTTTATGCTCAGACACGGTATCCCATTAACGTTTGATTTACAACATTCTACAAATCTATAAAGGAGACCTCACCACCTCCCTCTCCTTTTCTCCACCGTACATACACATATACACATTGCATAGTCTGATATGTGCGACGATACACATACATAAATATAAAAATAAAATTGAAATGAAGAAAAAAATGTCGGAGCTTCCAGAATCTCTTTTTCCCTTATTTCTCCATTCTCTCTATTTCACATTCACCATCTTTATCCTTCCTCTCCTCTCGCTCAACCATATATAAATATAAACATATCCTTACCGCAATATTTGGCCCGAAGCTTCGGGCAAGATCGGATGGACCGATAAAATTATACGCAAGGTTCCCATAAACGGTCGCGCGGGGTCTCAAAACCATGCGGCAGTTAAAATTAAAATCTGCCGTAAAAGGGACGTCGTGAGATGAGTTAACGCCGGATGCTGGACGTTGGCTTCTGACTTTACGTATCATACACATACAAAATATTTTACTGATACATATATACACATAAACACAAACAAACCACGTGATCGGTGTCTATTGAAGTGAAAGAGAGAAAGGAGAAATATGGGGACCCCCAACTGTCACGTCCACTGTTGCATTGAATAGTTTCCCACGTTGAAACTACCACCGAAAACATGTGGATATATTTTATTTATTTAAATTGTTGTTATCATTTTGAAGGTTGTTGTTTATCAAGAAATTTTGTTTGATTCATTTGGCATGGTATAATAGTATCGTTTCAATCTTCATGGGAATATATGTACACATTTATAATATCACGAGCGTGCGCATATGCAGGATTGGACGTGTAATAAACTCCCTACGGCGACGATCGCTCGTTACTTTTACTTTTATTATCACTTTATTATTGGCTCGATCCATCGTTTATTACCGTATTAAGACTATCCTCGCGAATATATATACTTTAATAAAATGTATGAGTATAAAGGTATATGGAGTGTTCCTGTGATATTTTTATTATTCTTACTCTCATTCTTATTATTTTTGCATTGGTTTTTTTTCTTTTTCATTTGTGTTATTTTTTATTCTGTATAACTTTTACACTGGCATTTGCCCTCGTCAGTTTACCACTCTATCAATTATACATTCTTGGAAATACGTCCAGACACACTTTCAACGATGCTTTTAGTTATCTCAAAAGTTTATGATGGTACCATACTGTAACAAATAAAAGAAAATATGTGTGAATGTGTATGTAGAGAATGGAGAAAAATTGGTTGAGGAAGAATTATGTTTTTTTATCGTCTACGCACTCATTTTCATGCGTTTATACACCTGAGTTATTTACGTGACTCGGGAATATCTTGAATGTGGGTTATAAATTATGATTTTTCTTATTGAAATGTTGAGGAATCGGCATTTGAATTATTTTCGTTGGCATGCGCTTTGGAATTTAGTAATGAACTTCTGTTTATCAATTTATCATTGCATTTGCGCATGAGATAGAATTGAACACAAAATTGTTTGGGCTATTATTTTATTTTGAAACGTTACGAGTTAATATTTCATTGTGAATTTAAGTTTATTAATTTAGTGCTGCAGTCGAAAAATTCCACATTTTATTTATCGCATTAATTGATGAGTTTGAATCGAGATATTTCATGAATAATAATAAACGAAGATGAATTTATGATCTCGTCGTTTATTTATGTGGAGATAAAATATTGTTTTATGTCAGATATTTCATGGAAAATATTTGCACTGTTGCAGATGATTCTCGTAAATAATTTTCGCATGCGAATTTGTGGAATATTCGAATGATTCAATGTTGATATGCACGAAAAGAATTTAAAACAATTGATAAAAAACCGAATTCTTTTTCTCTTCATCTCATGTAATTATCTGAGTCAACAAAATTGGACTAATTTTTTTTTTTTACAATCAGTGCATTTGTGACGAGGTAGAATTCATCGATGACACCATCATGGAAATTATGATTGAAATAATTAAACAGCAAACAAAAATTCAACACTTGATATTTAATCCAATTTAAATCAAAACTCGACAAGTTTCCTTGATTAACGATGAATCGTACGAATGTCAATACGGATTGAAATAATTGTTGACATGGATTCCAACGGAAAAAAAAAAATACCACACAATCTTTACACATGTGAAACTCATGAAATCAAAATACATTCGCATCTCAACATATTTTATATAAACCCAAAAATATTTATCACCTCGCAAACACGACCGTGTATTTATTTTTTTTAGCGCCATAAACTCCATATTTTTTTATAACTAAAAATTGAATCAATAACAGAAGAATAAATTTCTCTTATCGTTAATATAATTGAAATAATAAAAAATTTATATTTATTCGAGCAGTAAAAATTTTCGGTTACAAGTTTCCTGTCCATTTTTTTTCCATCACCAGGTTGATTTGGTGTGTTATGACTGTATATGTATATTAGCGTCTATGTGAGTTTATGTGTAGCTCGAATATATATATGCAATGTGGTATATCATTTGATGAAGGCACAGGTGAGAAATTTAGTGAGCGCGATGAGCGCGTCCGGAGTATATTCAGGAAGAAGATTGTGCGGGTATATCGATAGTAATCTCAAACGTGGGACGATCATCCAAAATATATCGCGCTCGTTAGAATCTAAATTGGGGTCCAGCGATGAGGACAAGAGCGCACGAGGGAGGGTGGACCTGAGAGAGAGAATGTCAACCAGTCGCGACCAGGTAGAAAAATTTATAAATTTAACGTCCAAAATTTTATTTATTTTCCTTTATTTTTCAATTCTAACTTCTTTTTTTTCCCTTATTATACACATAAATATATGCATGTATATAGATATATTTTTTTTTTCATAAAAATGTATTCCTTACATTACTCTAATTTACATATTTCGGGTGCCTTTGTCTCCACCGCGCCACATCCGGTCGTTTTTCCACAAATTTATTTCTCGTCATTAAATATTTAATGCTTATCAGTTACCTATCCAACAAAAATATTTGAATGAAACGAACCGTAATTATTTTTCTATTTTATATATACGCATATGATGCACATGTATGGGAAGCAGAGAAGAAAGAAACACAAAAGACAACTAAAAATGAATTAAGATGGCAAAGTTGGCGTGAGACAGAATTTTTGGTATTGATAAATTTTTTTTCACAGAAATATCTTCGAGATCTCGACTTTCAATGGCGTTCTGTAATTAATGAGATCCAATTGAATTGTCTTCAATAAAAAATGATTTGTTAATAAGTGACAAGTAACATGGACATCAAATTTGTTCATATTTCCCTTTGTTGCATCACGTTTGCAATTCGGGGACTGAACAACAAATGATCCCCCAATATTAATCAACATTAAATCAACACAATCATCATCGAACAGAGAATATGAATAATTCAACATAAAGTTTGTCTTATTAAATTATACAAACTGAAGTAAAAAAAGAAAATGACTAGAGCAAGAATAAACAAAGAAGAAACAGATATGATAGCTTGGTATATTTGTATTCGCGGGTGTTTGTGTCTGTGCAGAGATGAAGAAGCAAATAAGAGTGGCGTGGTCGCGCGGTAGTCGTACCTATACAGTCGATTGGAGATTGGCGTACGCGCGCGCGATTATCGATCGAAAACACGGCGTGGGACCACCGGGATCGAGCGAGCGACCGGGGCGCTTGGTGGACACGATCGCTCCATCGGCTCTGGGAAGCTCACTGCATAACTTTTAACGAACAAGAGAGGTGGAGGGAGAGAGAGAGGGGAAAACGCGAGAGTTGGCCAAGGCGTTGTTTTTAATTATGTATATAATGAACAGTTTAGCCCATGTCCTATGGTAATGAATTAATGATTATTCATCCCTATGTACTGTGTATAATATACTGAAACACTGCAGGAAAATTTACTAGTGAAATTGGCTGTACGTTCGCTGTAAGCGTAGGATAATGTGGAATATCGATGAGACATATATTCATTTAGATCATTTGAATATTCTTGTGACATTATCAGATTTCAATGTGTGTTGCTATTGGAAATTCAAAATTTGTTGGATTGTTTGTGTTGTAATAATTTTGAAATTTATTCACCGTGAAAATAATGGAGAATTCAAGATGAGAAACGCAAGAATTTTTTTCATTTATTTAGATGAACAATTCATAATTTTTTTCATTAAACTTTGAGACAGAGGTAGAAGTTCCAATTGGTTCAATGAATTATCTTAATTCATTGCCACCATTTCTTTTGACTCATCATTAATACTACTCGAGAGAAAGAAAAGAATGGAAAATTAATTGGATCAATAATTTAGTGACACGAGTTTTGTTATGTCCGACATTTGGATTTCTTTTCTATTTCCATAACGTAAGAATCGAAAAATTCTGCAAGTTTATATCTTCATCGAACTAATTCATGAATATTGTTCTCGAGTTTACAATAAATTTTCTGATTGGATTGAATGATTTCACACAAACAGCCAAAATAATTAATCAACACAAGAGAACTCGAATAACAACAAAATTTCTCCAACTTTCGGAATTGATAATGACTCACAAGCAACATGCAGAATGTTTAAGAAAACTTTCAAACATACTCAACATGAACCCCTATATCAATAATAAAAAATAAATATCACTCAAATATTTCATCAATATCTCCCGCTTTGAAATTTCCCCATCGCTTTTTCCAATAACATAATGTGTAAGTACATTGCAACAGGATTGCGCGGTGGCAGACGGCGTGCGGCTCTCACTAATGACACAGTAGATAGTGCCGATATCACTAATTAATTCCGCCTATCCATTCGATATACAAATGCCAATGTTGGTACAATGATAAATCGATCTTTAAATACAAATAATCGTAATATACATTGCAATACGTTTATTTATAAACATATCCATGAATACCCATACATTTTATTCAAAAAATATTTCAATTTATAACTACGAATAAAAACTCACATGAATTTATATCGAAATAAATAAAAAATAATGATCCAATAAATTTTATAAATATACATTTTATATTATATTAAGAAGAAATGAATTAGATAATTTATATTTTCAACGACCGCCTCGACGACTGTTATATGTGTGGCGATGATTTAATCAGAAGATTATTTCGTGAGAAGGCGTGAACAGTTTGTTTGCTCGTCTATTAAGAAATAATAACTGCGAGAGAGTCGGACCCGCCCCGCATGCTGATAATTTATTCTCAACAGGGGCTCCCCGCGGCTTTTTGCCACGCCCTGACTCCTCGCTTTATATTATATACATATGCACATTCATATCTATATTTATATATACAGATATACTCGACTGTAAGCCCATTTGGTGGCATCGTCGTCGTGTCGTTGGTTCTTTATTAATGTAACATCTGCGAATGACCGTGTTATAATTGTATACGCACTCGCGTTGAAACTTTAAATGACCAATCAAATTAATTATATCAATGTGCGTGTATGTATATCAGTGAAGATAATGCCATCGTAAAAAATTGTTATGTATCAGAGAAGTGAGAGGTTTTATAACTTGTTTGAACATAATTGCGAGAATAAGTTGAATAAATTTACGCGTCGGAAGACAAATTGATTTATTGAATATTCTCACTCTTCATGATTAATTAAAAAATTTCTGGTAACAATTCTTGGACAAAGAGTCAGTAGCTTCATTTCATTAAGAGTAGCTCATTGAAATACACAAAATAAATTACAAAAATTCAATCCAATCTCAATTCAATTACCCAAATTCATGTGACGAATATTTTTCACTCGCATTTTTGTATATGAACAGTGGAAGAATTCAACATCACTAGCAGAATCACCATCCCCTCTCTTCTCACTATAATTATTCATTTAAAAGTGAACTTGTCAAAAATTTTAACTGACAACTATTTAATATTGATCGCAATTGACGAAGATTAAGGGTTGTACAAAAATACTAACATAATTATAGTCCATGCGCTATACAATCCCGAATGAGAATCTTCCTCACGGCATTCACGCTGTCTCATTCCCTCTTTCTCACATATACATACACACACAAACACATTTATATATCCATATCCATTCTCACTTGGCATGCCTGATGCTCTGGAAAGGCACGCGAGGGCAATAATCGGCTGTGGTGTTGGCTCGTTCACTCGATGGTCGTTCCGTGAGAACTGAAAAACCACCCCCGACACTTATTCGTGACGAAGCGCGCCTCCCCCGACGGTTCGACTGGCATCCACAATGCTTGCGGCTCTTTCTACATATAAATTTATATATAAATGTATATACATACATCTCATTCTTTTGGTTATTTATTTGTCCTTCTTCGTTGCTCTCCCTTATTTCTGATGCCACAACGCGTCCCTTTGCTGGTCAATAATGAAAAAAAATGAAATAAAAATTGGAAAAATAAAATGAAAAATAAAATGGAAAAACATTGGAGTGAGCGGGAATGAGAAGAGAGGAAGCAAAGGGAGATAAAGCGCGCGGTATATATAAACGAAACGAAATAAGCGACTTGGACGAAGACCGAAGGCCCCCGATTCGGGATGGCAGCAATGCATTCAAGGCCGTGGCTGCTTCGAATCTGGACGCATAAACATGCCATGATCGCGGACGCCCATCACTCGCTATAATAACAATAAGAATCCGCTCTCAGTCCCTCTCTTCATGCGGATGCCGTATCGCGCGCGTCCCCGTGACGTTCTCCTCTCTTTTCTTCTTCTTTCATCATTCTCTTCCTCTCTATACTTCACTTTACCTCTCTTTCACATCTCGCTTTTCATCGTGTTCATTCTCTCTTTCTCTAAGTCACATATATATAAGCGACAGTCCACGCGGAGATCCCACGTGATTACGAGCGCGGGAGCGTCTTCACAAATCACTCGGTAGAAGTTGCGCACAGGCGACGGTGGACGAGGAGTGGAGAAGTCAAACAGAAAATATAAGGCAAAGAGGCAAACGAGAGGATGTTTAAGAGCGCGCTGTACACCCATCTGGTTGACTCTAGTCATTTCTGTTTATGCGATGGGGAGATGATGGAGGTAGCAATCATCTCTATCAGGGAAATTATTTGATATTGCAAGAATGTCATGTCATTTCATTCATTAAATCCATTGTCAAATAAAATTTATTTCATCCCCTCTACAGTTTATTGTAACAATTTAAATTATCAGAATTTTGAAAAGTTCAAACTAATAATATGCGGAATCAACGTTAATTTAATAATTTTTTAGTGGACAAAATGAGAGATATCTGTGCCATCGAATAATTCAGTAAGTCCAAGACTCCCTTGGGGTGGTTCTATTGAAGATATCACCTCAACCGGAAATGCGGTGGTCCTTTATTTCTGACTCACGAGTATGAAAATTTTCAATGACGAGAGGAAGTAAATCAGAATAATCAGCAAATTGATCGACTGATGATGAATCAGCTGCATCTTGATAATCTGATCAACAATCAAACGAGCTGGAACTGTCATTTGTAAGAAATTATTCTTTTTTGGATATCTTTTATAATTTCGTGTTACAGAAAGAAATAATTTAGGATCATCGTCGATATGCAAGGAGTACGTCAATTCCACCAGGAACTTTCAATATAAATCTTCCTGATTGTATTAAAAAAATTAGTTTCCATATTACAATTTCATGTTCAACGCATCCAACAATCCATAAAAATCGGTTTCACGTGTGATTATAAAGCGGGAATGACTCACAATTGGTCATAAAAAATTCAAAAAAATCTAATTCACACGACTGTATTTCGAATTTTATTTTATAATCACCAAGAACTGAAATATGACATGAGATTAATATGTAAATATTCAATTTCCTTTTTGGAGTTCAATCTGGTCGATACTTTTCCAATTACAGACCCCCAGTTCGTTCGTTACAGTTCGAATCCACTATTGAAACATTTACAATCGCTGTCGTTCAAATTTGCAATGCATATTATGTTCGTATACATATTGCTACATTTGTATCATAAATTATGTTTTTTTTTTAATTAATGTCAGTTATTATTACAAACATTTTAACACTGCTCACAAATTATTTCATTGAATATTCATACATGCATGCAAAATATCATAAAAACTATCGAGTAATTAAAATAATATTGTATACATAAAATGAAACTATAAAATAAATTTTCCTCAGACAGAAAATTGTTAATGATGTAAATCCATGTATTAGAATATAATCTCACTTATATGGATATTCATAAATGTGAGAATGTGAATAAACTTTTACTGCTTTGTAAATATGTATACATGTTAATTATCTAGCGTAAATTACTTTGTATGCTTGATTGTAAACAGCGCAAATGTTCGTTTAGATATGCGATACAAGCACATGAGATGTAATAAGCAACGATTAAATATTATGGAAAAATACTGTGCGGGCAGTGAGAAATTTAAGATTTATTCAAATGAACGACGATAGATTCGATCACTGTTTTTGAATTAACGGATGTTGGTTATCAATATTAATGGTTTATTACCGCGATATTTTTAATGTCCGAAGAATATTTATTTTAAAATGAATTATAACTGCATTACACTCGATTTCCTCTGTTTATCATTGAAATGAATAATATTTCTGATATTTCACTCGATAATTTTGTAAACAAACACGTTTACAGACATTTATGATGCAAAATTTTTTTCTGAATTCGTTTATCGAAGAGCTGAGATGAAATAAAAAAAGATGAAATTCTATTCGGACAACAAACTTGTAACATTTCGGAATATTACAGGTATTCATTTTTTAAGTTCCCGTTCTTCTCATTTTCAGAGGAAATTTCAGTTTTTGTCATCGAAATCCTTTGAAGCACCCCAATGTTATCGAATTTGAACAAACTAAAATTCGGCCGGAATAAAAATTTCGAACAGATTTGCAGTAGAGTTCGATATTTCCTATCGATCTTCGGATCGATATTTTCTCATTAATCCAGCCTAGAAACATAGTCGCAAAATCGAAAAATAACCCATTTAAAAACATTTGCATTATGTATATGTATATTGACATTAAAACCTGAATAATTAAAACAACAAAGTTGATGATGATGATGATGGAAGATAGAGAAAGAGGAGAAGGATGAAAAGAAAGAGGAAAGAGGCGCGAGATATATCGTCTCAACGGTTGTTAATAAGACGAGAGACAATGCAAAATCCGTGGTCGTATGGCATGCAACGGATGTGTGTATGTTACGGATGTGTGTGCGTGGACGAGAGACTCTCACTCTTTTCTCTCCATTTTAAAGTGATCGTGAACCGGGCATCCGTGTTCGTACACGTCCAAATGGCGAGTCGACGCTGTGTGGGAAGGCACGGGCGTTCATATGTTTATTAGCCGGACCCAGCATAAATAACGCGGCCATAAGGTATATAAAATGGAGAAGAAAAGGGTGAAACGCATGGTGCAATGGTGGTGGTGATGGTGGCGGCAGTGCTGGTAGTGATGGTGTAGTGAAGACGGTCACACACAAGAGGGGAAAAAGAGAACAACCACGCAAAAAAGGAGGCGAATGAATATATATAGTAATAGTTGATGTAGTAGTAGTAGAGAAGTATGAGAGAAAGAAATGAAAGGGAGAAAAGGATAAGGGCGAAGCAGTGTCTCTTCTACAGTTTGGAGATTGCCCGAGTAAATTGTCACACGCTCTTTCAATTCTTAAAACGAACGAACGATACTGCGAAGAAAGAAATGCAGAGAAGACGCTAACGCGCTCCAAGGAACAAAATGTGCATATCCTTTATGTATATATGTGGTGGATCGTATCAAATGTAAATATATATACTGATATATCATACTGTCTGTATAGTCGCACTGAACACATCTGCGTGTTGGGATTTATTTTGCAATTATCGTATGCATAAAATATTAAGGGGCATGATGATTTCATAAATCGAGTTATCGACTGTGAATTTAAATGTTTTTATGTAAAGAAATATTTTTAGTGGGCAATTCTTCTTTGATGTGATATGGGAATGTATTTAAGGGGTTGGAGTGGATATGTAGTGGATATGTGTTGGAGGGATAGAATTGTATTGTGGTGTCGATGATGTGGGATTTTAATTTATTTTTGTGGAATTGTTGGATCGTATTTTGTCATTGAGTACATTTTTGGAATTGACTTTTATCTTTGTTGGTTGATAGAATATGAGATGTGAGATTTTTTTTTGGAGAAGTTTTCTTGTCTAATTTTGGGATTAATTAACTCTCGGGTGATGGATATAAATGAGGAAAGAGTGAAGTGTTGATTATTGATTGGTTGATATGTTGAAAATAGAGGGTTGATGTTAGATCAACTAGACTCCAACTAACTAAACAGCTTCAAAGTCACTTCGACATTACGAAACACTGGGAGGGAACATCAAGATAACTTGAAACTAATTTTGAGAATGGCTAAAATTCGACTGAAAATTCAATTGATATGATTGATAATTAAATTGCGTTTCAATTAGACTAGTAAGACTTAGGTGTAAATATCTCAAACTCTTCATTATCTGAGATGATCGATGAACTTCAGTGAATTTTGATATTCATCAAACAAGAAGAATCGATTACCACTTTCCTGGATTGTTTGAGAGTACTCCATGAAATACCTGGAGCGATTGGAACTCATCAAGAAAAATTATTCTTCTGATAATTTATGAACAAATGTCAATAGAATTTCATTGAAGGAGCTATTCATTTGCGTATAAAATCGACCTAATTCGTAGCACTATGGATGAAATAGAAGAAACCGTAGGAATCGAAAACTGTGAACGATGCTGGATTGTTCAAGAACGGGCGAGATGCATAAATTTGGAATAAAATGAGATCCTCAATACTGATGATTGATGATTATTAATGGAAAGATCAACTGTTACATAACGCCAAATTTACAAAAGATACTCCCAAGGATATTTCGAGCACTTTCGAAGGGACATATCAAAAAAAAAATCTCCATTCATCTCCAATTCATAGCTCCAAACTATAATTTAGCTGGTAGAATTTAAATCCGATTCCGACTTTGAAATTGCGTTTCCGCGTCAACACGTTTGCTTGTGATGTGAATGTTTATTTTATCACTATAACTCAAATGAATAAGCTATTTGGTCTGAACCTTGGATCAGAGTTTGCGATTGAATCGATGAATTTTCCACCGAGAATGAGTAAACAACAATTTGATACAATCCAATAATCAGTTCAATAATTCATGAACGCTGCGTACAATTCAAAGCTTACAAAAGAATGAAACAACTGTCAAGGATATTCCAGAATTTTCGTATTATTCAACAAGTGATCCAAACAAAGAGACAACACCAACATTTGCAGAAAAACTCCCACAATAACAGTCTCCCCTAGAAAATATTTATTCGTAAAATGTAGCCTCATGATTTAAATGAAGTGTCTTCGATTGAACAATTCTTCCTTCTTCGAACACATCACAACTCTTCTCATATAAAAGGAAAAAAAAATTAATCCAATAGTTCAAACATTTCTCAATTCCATGTATCGATACAGAAAACACATTGTCATGCCACCACTAAACTCACCCATATCTATAAACTCATATCAACCGAAAGAAAAAAATAATAAGAGACCCGAACCATCAAACGCATAAAGAAAGATCTCATTGTTTTATTTATTGATTTATTCACCTCTTTCATATTCTTTTTTCCTCATTCCTCGTCTTTTTATTTTCCCGTATCGTTTTTTTGTGTATGGATGAAAAAAGAGATTGGGAGTATAATGTGTAGTGGATAAATAAAAATAAAAGAAAATCAGTATAAGAGAATAAAGAAAAAGGAAAAAGAGAATGAGAGAAAGGGTTATACAGAGGGAACGGTCCGAAGCTGGACCTACCTAATTTACCTCCCAGATAATGCGGCATAATTAAAGCAAAATGTAACGTCGCTGGCAATTAAAACAAATTTATGCGACCGAGATCCACGATCGGTCGACCCGTGAGCGAGAGCTGTAGCCTGCTCTGGGCCTGTAGTACTACTACAACTGCTGCTGATGCTTCTGCTGCTGCTCGCCAAGAGCGCAACCTTGCGTCTCCTCTTGATTCTTCTGCGTTACAAACGTAATAGTGCAGCATTATATATTATTATTGTTATATTCAAACGAGCGCAACAAGGCCACATTTATATATGTAGATATAATTTATATGTATACGATCCATATATATATAGATATACTTGTTCGTTCCTGTCAATGACAAAGCGTTCACCTTCACCTCGCATTTATGTCCCACAATTGTTCTATCCTCATTTATGGATGGTATCAATACCATTAATCCAATATGTTGATGATATTATTAGAGATAATGGATAATTTGTGATTGATATTTACATTTGATTGAATTTTTGTTCAATTGTTTTGTTGTAAGAAAATTATATGGCTGTTATTGTGATATTTCATGAGGAATGTGCTGAGATAATTCGTAGAAAATTATTGAACGAATTACTTCAATGTCTGATTATTTTTTCTAGCTGGTTTGGGTCTTTGAATCATTTTGTTCCATATCTGTATGTCGAGTGTTCTGGAGATATGGAAAATGTTTATAATTAATTTGATTAGAGAATTTTAGGGATTTTGGTGAAAAAAATGTAGATTTTTCCATATTCGATCGTGTTTGATACTTTGAACCTAGAAATGTTGCTGATTTTGATCGGAATATGAATTTTGTTATCGTTTTGGTACTAGATGAAATCGATTTTTCGAATGACAAGGAAAATTCACGAATCTCAATTTATTCATTCGATATTTGTTTGATGTGGTGAATATGTCGAATACTCCACTTGACATTTCGAATTTCTTATAAAATACATAAATTCATTGAATACAATAAAAAAATTTTGTTTACTGGTATTTTATCTCTGATAAAAATACATCGCTGATATTTATGTGTTTCGATTTTAATGTTTTGTGTATCAGATATGTTTTTTCCTATTATTATTACTCCTGTCCTCGGTTTTGTTTGACGACGATGGATTCGACGACGTCAACGGCTTAGATTTACCAGCAGAACACGAAGGGAGAGAAAGAGAAAACAGAACCAGCATGAATTCTCATTAGCCAATCGAGATCTGTCCCAGCGGTCGAAGATCCTTTGAGAGATTAGCGTTCACATCCCACAATCCACCATAAATACATTGAAGTTAATCCATCGACAACTGTTGGATATAAAAATGAAAACGAGAAAAACAAAAGAACAATTGAAATAGAGAAAAAAAAAATATTGAGATAAATATGAATTGAATTAATCCAATTGAAATAGTCCATGCATGGGTTAGACATATTTATTGCCATGGATACATGCTGGAGAATAATCGGAACAAATGGAAGATGAAGAGGGATAATTTAATTGTGAGACATATCTCGAATATCCAGACAAAAATTACTAATGCTCACGAAATATTTCGATTTTCATCAATACTTTGATAAATATTGTGATGAATTGAAATTATCTATTTGACTTGAATAACCGATATTTAGGATAAATTTCTCTTTATGCATGAACAAAAATTCTTGTGTCATTTTTATCGAATGCACTCCTGAGTATTCTACAAGATTGAGAAAATTTAGTCTCTTTGTTCGAATATGTTGGACCAGATTTTCAAAACTATGAGAGATACCTGCATTATTTACTGAGTGAATTTCTTATCTGGCTCGTTTCAAATTTTCTCACATTTAATTATCAGTAATAATATGACGAACGAGATGATAGATATTCGAATAATTTCATGAATATGAATTTTAGAATTTTTTTCATGAATTTTCTATCTTTCAGATATGATTCATAGAGCAAACGAAATTACATTCAAGAAAGTAAATGAATATCCTGTTCATCAAGTGTAAACAATTCGTATAATTCGCTGAGGAGATGGCAATTCCTTTAAATCGTAACAAAAACAAATGTTGTTTTTAATTCGTATGCAAATTGGAACCTTTTTAACGTTTAAAAAAGCCTTGATTGAAGTCTCTATCAAAAATGATTACAAGAATAGGATTAATTGTCCGTGTATTATCGTACAAAAATGAAAGTGAGTCCCAGACATTTAAAGGAAAGTTTTGTTGATCTAATTGATAGAGATTACTTCATAATTTCTTCCTTATTCAATCAACAGAACAATACAAGAAAATTTCCCTGAATGTATTTCAATTGAGGTACCTCAATAGAACAATTTTTCTACATTGCAAGATTTTTCTTATATGATACAAATCGCGACTGCATGTGAAATTTTGGAGGACTATAAATGTTCCCACAATTATCATTTCGTAATCACCAAATTTCATGCAATTTTCATCACTTCAACACTAAATTTATCCGAAAATTCCATCTGAAAAGTGTAAATGCGAATACATAAAAGGAAAAAACACATCAAATAATTTCTTCCCGCATTTCCTGATCAAAATCTCGCCTTCAATACTCACAGTATAATTTCCAAATCTACAATTCAGCAACAACATTAATGAGCGTTGTAAAAAAACCCCGACATTTCCCCACCACACCCATCCCCCTTTTGAAAATACATGAACGAATAAAATTACTTGTCCACTTCACGAATACAGGTGTAAAACCATGTTGAAAAACACGACAAAGTGCTCGTTGAAACGAGATGTGGTAACGACCGTTCGCGCGCGCAAGTGAGAATCGAAAGCGCGGACGGGAGTGAGAGCAGAGTGAAAAGAAAAAGACGGAGAAAAAAAAACCCCAAATGAAAAGTGTAAGACAGAGAAGAAGAGAGAAAGAGGAGAGAACGGAACGAATTGAAGAGCGAAGAAGAGCAACGCACATCTATCTCGCATTCTGACGAGACATCAAAAGCGTATACATAGGTATATGTACACATATGAAGAAACGCGAGTCGGTCAACAAACACAACTCTTCTCCGTGGTGAATACTCTGCCCATGGACAGCGACTCATAAACCAACGTCACTCGTTGTAGTCTTCGTCGTTGTGTCCCTCGAACATTCCCTGATTCTCCTCTCATGGTTGATACGTTGGGATCTCATGGCCGCGGACCATATTCACGCTTCACATGTACACCGGTTTCATGTTTACTCAACTCCATGGCAATTTCAACTTGTGACAATACAATTTAACATTAATTTATTTCACCACAATGGGATATTATTTATCTATTTACAACAGCATGACATGAAGTCGTTTGTGAACTGAATAAAGAAAAATTTTAATCGCAACAAAAAGCGACCGAGTTTATTGAAAGTCATATCGATAAACAAATCATATTTGGTTGATAAAAGATGTCTTTGTTGATTTCTTGAGTTTGAGAGAGTGAAATTTCCGTAAATAACGAAACTAAATCAAATGAATCCAATGAAATGACGTGAGAATTTTCTCAACGTTTGTCATGTAATCTGCAATTAGAAATTCAATAATTAATATCACGTGCAAAATTCACGTTTCGTATTAAAAAAATTTCGTTAAAAATATTTTACGTGTACTGCTCCACTTTTCCGACATTTCAAATTTTCTCTCAAACTTTCTATTCCAAGCGATCAAGTAAACCCATAACATTCAAAATGAATAGAAAATACTTCCACATTGAAATTCTTTACTCTCATCCCCACTCATAAACAATACGTTCCTCACACACCTACCCAACTAAATCTTTCTAATCCCCCATCAATCTTCTCCCAATCATCTATTCCCAACTTTAAATTGTAAATTAAATCAACACCAAATCAAACAAACGCGGCACTATAAATGATACCCAATACTCACTACTATTTTACAACTCCCAACTAAAGCCACTACCACTCTCTCCCTTTGACATTCAATCTCGTTTCTCTTACACACGTGTTGTCCCATTCGCAGCGTATGTAATCGCGTCGATCCTTCGCAACGAAATAAAATGTGAGCACAACTGAATGCGACAGTGCACAGAGCTGCTCTTGCATCCTCCAATAACGTCTCACATACAACCACAATGTGAGCTACCAAAGAAATTACGCGCACACAACACTCATATCGTATTATTGTGTGAACAACATACGAAAAAAAATAATAAATGAAAAAAAAAAAATATAAAAACACGAAGATATAAAAAAGTCGTATCACAAAAGAGATCGTTTTTTTCCACTCTCCAACATCAATTCCATCCAAATTGTCAAATTATTCGACCAAATATATCCTGTATATATATGGACCCCATCTACCGTGTCCATTCACTTATAATTCTTCCATACAAATATATAT
>JABMBR010004629.1:0-22802 GCA_018881525.1 Meteorus sp. PSUC_FEM 10030008
GGGGGGGGGGGGGGAGAAGTGAAAGAGTGCCAAAGATTAAAAGTGATGAAGGATTATGTATCGTTATGTTGACGACACTATAACTGGTTTTTAATATCTCTCAAACCGATGATTGCGCGCACTGGTGAATTTTTATTTTTTTTTATTACAACTATTGACATGAGGATATATACATATATAATGTATATATAAATGTTTCCATAGAGATACACAAAGTATGGAGAGAGTTGACTGGAGAACGAGGACGACGATGAAAAAAAATAATAAGAGAGAAAAAAAAGAATAAAAAAATATTAATTTTACGTCATTATACTGATTGTTGTGTGTGTATATTTATGCGAGTGTATGTTGCTATTTGAGTTTAACTCTGAACGAGGTATGTACGATGAGGTATGTCAGTAAATAGATATAAATATATAGATATAGAAAATATAGAAATGCTCTCGCTCGAGCCGCTTGTAATAGATAGAAAGATTATATTGCAATTGGCAAAGGGATAATATTTTCTTCGTCTCATGCGCGCCTGGGGATTAGTGTAAAATTACGGAGATCCAAAGGGGGACGTGCCTCTTGCAGAATTCACATCTCTCTTGCTCTAGCTGCTTCTCTTTCTCGTTTTCGTTGTTCTCTTTTGCTATAAAGCACAACGAGTTGAAGCCAACCAACTGTTTGTAAGTAACATGCATGGCACACCACACATTCTGTCTATCTGTATAACTATGTGTGCGTTGTTACTCGCAATTACGTTTGAGAGCCTCTGCGCACAGATGTCTCCAGCTAATTAGGTGGATCCCATGAGACAGAGCAAGGGAATTTATGGAATTGCCAAGAAAAGCATACAGAGAAGGATGGAAAATATGAAATAATAATATGAACGCAGTCAGTTTCTGAAGTTTAAAATTACACGTTTGCAATGTAACCGAAATGAGAGACAATTCATTATACATTATATACACAAAATTTACTCGGTTGCGTTGAGTGTAAACACGAGTCAGGTATTCATTTTCATTTGTACTTCCCTTCTTTTTTCTTCCGTTTAGCACTAACATACTATTATAAATAAATTTAATAGCAATGAAGGATAACTAATAGATATTTTCTATATATTTAGATGCAGCTGTCACCAGCGACTATTCATATAATAATTCATGTGGAGAAAAATCTAATTGGACGTGTCTGACGACAACCGGAAAAACCATACACTTAACCTACGGACATGATCCAGGTGACATTTGAGGCGGGTCGCATTAGTTGGAATTTTTTTCTCTTTTTGATGGGCGAGAAAAATTTCTCGCAGAAGGTTTTTCTGAATTTGGATAAAAAAAAATATAATAATAATATGTTCATGTATAATATGTGTATATATGTATAGGGGGAAAGTGGATAATTCAACGTGGCCCCTGTCATCGTCACAGAATTCAGTTGGAGAATACTGCAGGAGAGAGCGGGTGGAGTTTTTGGATGGCCATCAAAGAGAGTGAAGGCACCTCACCCCGAGACCGTTGTTTACGCGGCGGAAGTGGACTATAATCAGACTATGGTGCACAAAACCACAAGGCTATAGGAATATTACTGTCATTTGAGGGGGATATTACCAGTGTGGAGAATTTTTGAGCTATATGTCTTGGACAATTTTATACTGCTGCCTTTGCTCTCTCGTACTTCAGTGTCTGTTTCCAATGCTGTTGTTCTTGTTGCTTGTCCATCTTTTTTCTCAGTTTCTACCTCCCTCGCAATGAGAGAATGAATCTTTTGAAAATTAAATGGCTATGGAATCGCCGCACATTATTATATGGGGATGTAGTTGCCTATAACGATTATATAGCGATGGCGAGACCGGAAAAAGAACAAATGGGTGGAGCGAAATATTGAGGACCAGTGAGCGCACGTCTGAATTGCATATTTCATTGACTTGAAATATTATCATTCCAATATCAAAATTGGTCATGAATTGTGTGTAGCGCTCATGACAATATCATGCCGAAAAAAAATTTTCCTTTGGATTTACTGGGGCGATAATCGACAATGTATGAGGAGCAGTAAACGATCATACAATCATGTATAAAATATATTTGCGTGGTAATTGGGGTGTATTTTTTTTTCATCTAAGATATATAGCTTCATTGTATGAAAATTGTTATAGATGTTGACTTGGTTCAAGGCTCACGAATGGGAGACAATCGATTGAAGCTGGAGAATTAACGACGTGGCCATAACTCTGACAAAAAGCGACATCTTCGGGAAGTAACTATAGCCCGATCGAGTATAATAATGTTGGTAGTTTATATATAGGGGAATGATGCTTTTACGCTTTTGCACAGTCTATCTTGCTTCCACTCTCTATTTGCAGAGCTTTAATTTATCGCTTTATGGCTCAATCTCTATTTCTCTTTCGTTCTCACATCTACTGTTTCAATATTTCTCTCTCGTTCTCTAATGGAGTATACGTGGTATAGCGCTGCATGTACGGATAGTCGAGAGTGGGCCGGTGAAACGCGAAGAGACAAATGAACCGCGAAACAAAAGGAACGTAATGGGGGTGGGATGAGGCGTGGCGAACGCAAGGGGTATTAAGTCCCCGGTGTGGTGTGTGGTACTGCCGCCGTGCAAGGCGCATTGTGCTTGTGTTATTGTTGTAACCACTGGGGTTAACTTAATTGGATTTAAGTCGAATTGTTTGCTGGCAATGCACCACACGGGGTATTTTATATTTTGTCTATTTGGAGAAGTGGAAATTTGGATATTTAGATGAGGAAATAAAAGCCAAAATCCATACTTCTAAGTTGTCTTCTGATATTCTTCATGTTTATGAGATTTTAATGGGATGTTTCTAAATTTCTCACAGGAACAATGAAGGACAATCGTCTTGGTGAGGGTTTGGTAAATATTACCATGCTTGCAGAACTCATGAAAAATGAATGGGTTGCCGAATTATCCATTGGAGACGTTGGGTTTATGCATGTGATACCCATAATTTCATTAATGGAAGAGAGTGAAAAGAAGAATAGGGTGGAGAATTACAGCATTTACCAGAACTGGTGACTGCCGCAAGTTTTACTCGCTTCACTCACCCGTGACATTTTCAATTACGTGACTTTTCTCTTCAAAGTTATTTTGACACGCCCATACTTCTAATCCTCTATACTGATTGAAGCGGAACGTGAAAGACATTCTACTTATACTTTAGAAATATTTACAAAGTGTGCATTCATATCCAAACTGTGTTCGCTCTACGATTATAGACAGAAAATGTGGGGAGTGAAAAACGTCTAGTGAAAAAAAAACAATTATGGATTTCATGTGGCAAATTATCCGTAAAATGCGATGGGTCCCTTCCAAAAATGCATAGTGAAATGATATAAATAGGTATGCAATGGCTCGTATAAAGTATGCGTTCCATTGATAAAAGCTTTTGACGGTTCATTAATGTGGGGTTTATATGTACAGTAGGTATGGACAGGAATGAAAGAAGTGGTGTGTGGCAACGTTATCTTGAGGTGCCGTTCCGGGCTTGCTAACTCTTGACACATTTGACAAATTATACATTTAACGACAAAATACGTGAGAGACAAATTTTCAGTGAGTTGATTTACTTTCAAATGCATGTCCTCATATATTAACGATTAATTACTATCACGTTATATTACATCCTTCAATATTATTCATTTTCTCTGTTTCATATTTTTTTCTGACATCTCTTCCTCCAATATCTTGGGCCAAAGATTTCATTGAATTATCTTCGCAATTAAAATTAACAACCAGTAGGTTGTGCCAAATTAGCCGCTGATACTTTTTCCCCATCTCTCGTTCACTATCTTACAATTTTTTACTCCATCTCCTCCTTTTTGACTTATTTTTTAACCCTGCTCCCTTCGCGCGATTCTCATCGCCACAGTGGTTGAAAGATGGCAGTGTGTTACCATCATCAATAAATGTCACAAAGTTATGTATATTCTACTTGGATATAACCTATACACTCCGTTCTATTTACTACATAGCGCCTTAATTATCACGCCCCTCATCTAATTCACCCTCCTTCTCCACTTCCATCTCAATTTTTTCTCTTAATAAATTTATTTATATATCATTTGCAGCATACAAATTATAAGCTATGAATGATTAATGAAATTGAATGGAGGGAGCAGTTTCCATAGCAATCCAAAGTGTCTTTGAAAATAGATAAATGTGATAATAATGAATGCTGACAGTATCAAACACAATTCCTTTCAGTGTACATAGAGTGAATTTGAAATCGTTGTGTCATGGATATCCATCCAGTAAAACTGTCGGATTGACTTCTGATGAAGAAGCGATGCACTTTCAGTGCTTCTTCTCATCTTTTCATCGGCATCATCATCACAATCATCATGACTATCAAAATTTATATATTGACTTGTGTATCACACACGATGCGTGAGATATATCGAAACGATTCCACTTATCCGCCACAGGGTGTCTCTAAAAGAATATTCATTGGGTACAATGTGCGTATAATAAAGTCGAATGCGCACGTTCATTTGCTACTGAGAATATTCCATTTACCTAGAACAAAAAGCCAAGTGTATAATGATGGTGATACCGGTGTGTCCATAGTTGTTTCCATTTCTTTCATTTTCTTTTCCATTTTATTATTTTTTTTTTTTTTTTCATTCTCTTCCTCTCTGGTTCCTTTTTCCATCTATTTCTTTTTGCTTTCTTATATTCGCACACCATACGGTGATGGTGTGTGCCACGCCAAAGAATTCGAATTAATATTCGGCGCTGACGTACGAAATTACAGACGAGTGTTGCATGCTCGCGCGCGCGCTGATGCCTCCAATGCCGCCGCTGTTGCCGCCCGCCACGAAACAAATGGGCGACGATCATCCTCTTGTCTCGTCCGCATCAGCCACGATGATCATGACAATGCTCTTATACCATCGATGGTTACTTTGCCACTCGATATAATTGCATACTCATTACAATTTAAATCAACTTGTGAAGATAAAAAAAAATGTTTACCCATCATAATTTCCTTGGAGGGATTTTATTTTCATCACAATATTCTATGAAAATCATATGGAGTGACAGATTATCTATTCTCAATGATGTCAAATTTCATTCTTACCAATATACCGATGAACATTTTTATGAAGAATCGAATGTTCTTCATATGAAATGATGAAAAAAAATCTGTGTTCCACCTGTTGAAGAGGGAGAAAGATAGAAGGAATACCTCACATTGTCTGAAGAACAATTTGGTTAAAGTAACTAATCGTTTGGTTCTTTCAACTTGCCGCGCTCTTTTTATATACACTTCTCATCATCCTCTCTCACTCAGTCTTTTTTTTTCCTCAACGAAGCACACCGGGAAGCCCTCGCTGTTGCTCTTTCTCTGTTCAAAACTCCAACGAGAGAATTGCTATATGTGATGGACTCTTTGCGCGCGGTCCCTTTGTCATAATTAATAGTCCTTTCCCCAGAGGACCAACTATTTTTGCTTAAATGATTTACCATTTATCATCCAACTGACCGTACACATATAAATATATTTAATATTATCTTTTGACATCCGGATCTCGCTCGTCAATTCTCAGAAATTTCCGTACAACATTTTAACGATATAAGTGTGTGTTTCCGGAATCGTTCAATATTTTAACGCATTTTATCCGCAGTTTAACAAATTCTTTTTCTTCTTTTCTCTCTCATTAATAATAGAGAATAGAGAAAAAAAAATATCACTACAACAACACTGTAAATGATTCATTTTTTTTCCAAACGAGCGCACAACACCATTGACAGATTAAAATCTGAAAAATGATTGTGTTTGGTCGCGTTAATTGTGACATCCGGAGGAAGTTTATGGATGTACATTACAGGAAAAAAAAGCAACGATAAAACAAAAGTTTGCACGTTTTGCCACAATTCAATGTAAAATTTAGGAAAATATTAAAGGAAAATAAAATGAAGAACAAGAAAGAACGAGAACGAAGCGTGTGAATAATGTTTACGAGTTAAAGACGTTGAATTAGCCACTCGGAACGGATTTCTATAGGCGATAAGACAAGAAAAATAAAAGACTATTTTACCGCAGGGCTTCTCTCACATCGTCTCGTTGTAATCAGGCCCCAAAAATCCACCATCTGTTCACCCAAAAGCTCACCCATTCGAAACAATTTCAAATGACAACGAAAAGTAAAAAGCTGCGTCCTCCTCCCTCCTTCATTACATCTCACGATTACCCACAATGATAATCATCATTTCGGCCAATTATAATATTCAAATTAAACCGACATATGTGCAGACATTTAATACCCAAAACCAAAAAATTATGAGTGAGGAAGTCACATTACAACGTTTGTGTGCCCATGCACACTGTTGACTAAACATTCGTTAGTTATCGCAATCTCAATGACTCATTAACCTTACAATCACCCCAAATATAAAATACACATTCATAATAATAAATATATTCTTGATTTTGTCTCAAGATAATGTTCAATTTCAAATATTACGAAAATAAATTCATGTTGATATATTTTTTTATTTTTCATTTTTCAGAAAGACAATAAAATATTTGCCACATGACGTTTACGTTATAGCCAATGTATGTGTTTGTGTAGCTGTGTATACGTCTATTATCCTGGACGAATGAGCGACAACTCCATCCCAAAACGCCATTTGTCATATCATGTGTGAGCGACGAAGCGAACGACGAGTTTCATCCTATACTCTCGTCTATTCCTCTTCCAACCTCGCGCTGTTCTATTTATATGTGTATGTATGCAGTTATCTGTCGATATACATTCATACTCATTTACAATTCTACTGACATGAACACTCTCGTCGATATACTATTGATAATAGTCGAGTGAAATCGATTACGACCCGACGTTTGCACGTGATACAAATCTAGACGCGATGAACCGTGTCATGCGTCAGGATATTCTCATCAAAATAGACACCAGCAATTGCAGTTACGTATAATTTATATACATAACGGTGAAAATGAATCAAAATGGGCAAATTATTTTTTCTAGGAGTTCAATAAATTAATTTTCAAGAATATATTCAGTTTACTTTTTAATTATTTAATTTTTACATATTGTTGTGAATTTGATTCAACCGGCTTTCACTACAATAAGCAAAGACCAAACTGAACATTTATAGTTATAAATACAAGAGTGTGAAAAGGTAAAGAAGGCACACGCGTAGTGAGCACAAATGGTAAAACGGAAGTCGGAGCAATTAACGATATAAGTGGTCCGCTGGTCTTGGAGCTTACGATAACATCTCTCTTCACCACAGAGGGAGTTCTTAGTGGAGTATATACTGTATATAGACGCGCTCGAGTTCTCGCCACTCGTCGTCGATGATGAGATAGCGTACACAAGCAACGAACTAACAACGAGGGGCAGGTGCCTCTTCTTATTCCATCGCTTGGACACATATTATACGCTTTTATACTCACCTTAAACTTCTCCTTTTTTCTTCAACTGTTATCTTGCATATCCTTGATGTGTTTATGTTGTATTGCGTTCCCCAAGGCAATATGCAATCGGAGGGGGGTTAGAAATTTTTGCCAGGATGCAGAAGCCTGGTAAAAGCTTGATTTAGTAATATATATTTCTATGTAAAGGGTTCACCACATCCTTTTTTGTTACCATCAGGTTGTCTGTTGCTGCTAGTTTTACCACGCAGCACCTCGTCTTCGGTTTCAATCGACGCTGCGTCTGTTTCCCATCGTCAATTCATGTGTGTCGTCATTTTTCAAATAAACATTCGAACGATAGAAGGGTGAAGGACCTTTCGGTGAGTTTATATATATTCTATATTGTATAACTGAGAGTTGGTGTTTACGGTGGGTGAGTACACAACTCCAAAGTGTCCCGGTCCGATGAGTTTGCTGGCTAGAAAATCGTTAGTAATTCCCTCACTATTCAATGTCTGACCGCTAATGGGCACCAAATTAATTTTACGTAATTGGTAGAGCTCAAGAGAGAATTACCAAGTTTACCCTAATAGCCACGAAATAACCCTTTTTCCTCGTGTAATTGATATAATTGCTGGATGGTAGGCAAATGCAAAATATATATTAAATATATTATGTGGATATTGATGGCGAGGGTTGAATGAAATATATATGAGGCGAAAAGATAAATTTAGTATAATATATTTTCTATATAATAATTTTTTTTTGCTATACAGACAATATTATACAAAGCAATAAGGATTTTCCTCTCCTTGTTTTTTTTTCAACTCCTGTTGCAAGACTTGACATTTTAATCACACTGGCAACAAGTCATAGCATTCTTTGTCTTTTTTCTTCGTCGACTTCTTCATTCCTGTTTTTCTGTACGCTTTCGATACGTAGATTACTGGTGGTAATATGTATGTGTGAGTTAAGGTTCTTTTTTTTTCTATTTAATTTTCATACCATACTATTCGTCACTTAAAGCAACTTTCCATTCACATGCATCTCTGCTCATCACGTAAGTTCTAATTATTTTTGTTTTTACATTCATAATACTGGTAATTCTTCAAACGTAGTTTTTCCATTATTTCACTATTTCTCTCAACTGTTCTCCTGCTGCATTGCTCAGCGTAACTCGGAACACTGGACAAGAGAAATGTGTGTTTGTGTGGTCACAGAGACAGAAAAAAAATTGAGCATCATTTTACAAACGCTCATTCTTCAATACGTATATTTGATTCTGAAAAATACTTTTTAATATGTTGGACACATTTTTTGTTCATTCCATTGGCGTCAACTTACAACCTATTGAAATGTTACAATTTTCTTCCCTTTCTTTTATAGCACAATTATTTTCTTCCTCATTTCCATTCTCACATTCTTTTACTCGCACATTCGCCCTCCAGTCTCGCAAGTCGAGTTTTTACGTATGTTTTTTTTTTCAATGAAATCCGTTTTTCTTCTAGCGTACAGCATATTTACAACACTTAAGTCAAGTATGAATGTGATTCATAGTGGAACCTAATCGTATAATCTTCTCTACATCCCTATACGTCACATTATGATACGAAAAAAAAAAAGAAAGAAAAGTCCACAACACCTTTCATGCTCTTTCACTTCCATCTCCATCATCGAGTATGAGGCGTTATTGATAATATATACAACCACATGCATAATAGAAAAGAAAATAAAAATGAAACGATTTTGCATATTAAACAGCTTTTTTTTCATCATCTCTCTTCACATTTGACCTTAGTCTCATTACTTTATGCGATTTTCCCGCAATACTCAGTGCAATTTTGTAATAATCACGTGTCATTCAAACGACTCGTGGTTGGAGAACTCGACATTCTGAAATCGCCCAAGACTAATGACAAATTAATTGAGCTCTCATTCGACTCTGTATCCATATTCATTTTCTTTTATATATTTATTATTTCTCGCTCTCAATTCGTTTTTATTTTATTCCATTACTTTGATCCACAGGTTTTCATACCGGTGTATTAGAGTACATTGGCAACACAGATTGCACGTTTCAAAATTATTCTACTCCGCCTTTTTGTCTGTGATTCGTCAGCTCACATTTTCTTTACAGTATTCAGATACAAACGCACATATACACACTCCATTCACGGAATGTAATTTTTTTTTTATACACCATACACAAATCGTTGTCCTTAAATCATTTAACACACGCATAACACACTGACTCATCTTTACAAAGTTTTTTTCAACTCTTTTTTCTCTTGTTTTCGAAGTTGGTCAACCGCACAGTCACATCCTGTGTATCTCATGTGCGTGTGTTTACCATGTGTATGAAAGTGAGTGAGATATTTGCTCGCAAATCTCAAATGTCAAAAACTGGATTCTCACCCATGGCCCATAATATCACCTTTCCCCATTTCCGTTGTCCAAACACATTTATAAAAAAATATAATGGAAAATAAAGACAACCAGACAAACAATTGAGTGAAGAATTAATTCGACTGAATAGAATAGAGGAAAAAAAATTGGAACATGAATGCAACAATTGTCCTCAGAGTCCGAGAGAATTCACAATCAATTTTATTCATTCATCTTTATTTTGCTCGTTGACTAAATCCAAATTGTCTTGACAGTCATTCGTGTTGATAAATCTCGAGTATTTGAGTGAAGTCCTAGATATCATTTATACTCTCATCATCACTATCAACTCTCGTACTTTGTGGTGTGTCTTCTCTAGGTGGTGGACTTCGATCTGAGCTCTTACTTCTTGCTCGTTGCATTGAAGCACGATCTAAATGTTCACGTTCTCTCACTTCTTGCATCATTTCCGGACTCTCACGATTATAATAACTGCTGAGATTCGATAAACTCGAACTTGCAGCCAAATTGCCTAATGGACCACTTGGACCAGCTGCGAGCATTTGCATTGCTGGTGGATAGAAACGATGTGCCATTGGTTTTTGTAGAGGCACTGCTGCTGATGTTTGTCGATAAAATAATTCACTATGTGGTGGAACTGGTGCGCCTGGGTACCAATATCCTGGTTGAACTCCTGCTGCTACTGCAGGTGCTGGCCGTGATCCATACATACTTTGGAATGTCATATAATTGCCAGCTTCAGCCAATATTTCAAAGCTCACTATCGTCTGTCGCTTCCACTTTGTTCTGAAACAATAATTGTTGAGAAAAAACTTTAGCCATGTTGTATTCGACAAGCATCATCATTTTTTTTTATTAGAGGAAAATCAATAGAGGTGGGAAAGCATAAAAGAGAAATTTAACTGCAATTAAAATCGGAGTGTTTATATTCCGCCATTGTGAACACACAGAGGTTCACAGTGGAGTGATATAGAGCTCCGAAATATCGAGACATCAAGTACAGAAAATTGCCGGAAGCACGTAGAAATCGGACCGGGAATTTCTACTGGCGCTTTTGTAAAATGGTACGGGTTACATACATATATGGGTATATTTGTGCACAAAGAGGGGGAGGAGAGAGCAAATGATAGGGAGGGAAAGAAGGCATTAAATGGTATAGTACTGTGGAACAATCCTACGAATCGCCACGAGTAATCAACAATTTCCATTGGCTTACAATATGTACATATATAGAGACACCCTTAATAACGACGATCGGGGGCGCCACTCCCTTTGGCTATTCCTTTTTTTTCCGGTATAGAACTCCCTTGACCCTCGTCGATGCACGACGCCCAAGCGGTATATAAATGTAAATCCCCCACCGATCTCCAAGGAAAATTACTCTAAAACGGGGTGGCGTGCTATCAAGTGGTTAACGTTGGGCCACACTGCGGCCCTTATTATACTAACAAATAGCCCATGGAGTTCAGTGGCTAATCATCGCGTATCATGCCACGCACACACTCATACGCCCAACGCTTTTACATAAAAGCCAGATTTATGTTTGAAGTTATGGAAGTGTCTAATATGTAAGAGACCTTATGTATCCACATGCACGCGCCATCCAAAGAGATATATCAAGACTTTTACACTTTGTGCGAAAGAAAAAGAGATAAATTGAGGGAAATATTATATTGTAGACAGAATACGTAGTGGAGAACATCATCCCCAAGAGTATTCTTCCATGTGTTAATTTTGAAATGAAAAAGATGAGACAATTTATTCATATTGGAAAATGTCACGATTTTTCATTTTCACGTCTCAAATTAGTTTATAATTTTATTCCACAATAAACTTTCACGGGACTTTCTCCTGCATATCATAACCGTTATGCGAACACCCTTCATAAAATTCTCCTGGATGAGGTGGAAGAAAAAAGAAATTTAGCACTCTAGGTACATATTTTACTTTATACCTTTATGTTACGACAGGTGCACCGACAATTCGAAACCTTCTTCTTCTTCATCATTATCATTTTTATTATTAATATTATTCATTTCTGTATATCATTCAATGAATAATTGTATGTCAGTGCAGAATGACTTGATCGTTTGGAAAATTTGTTGAAAGGGTGAAGGCATATACATTTGAGTGATCTAAATTTATAAGTCGTATCTGTGGTGTATATATGATGAGGGTTATAATAGTTGTGAGTGTACGTTCATGAATTTTAAACAGTTGTAACATCATTTTTCATATTTTGTCGACATGAAAAAGATGCATTGCTATGGTGAACGCGATTTTTATTCTTGGTAGGTGATGAGAGAATAGAAATGTGTGGCGGAATGGACGCGATTATATGATGAGTAATGTTTTTTAATACCCCCGGAAAGTATTCAATTGCTCCTTGCTCTTCACATGTTACACAGACACATAAAAGTATGAACACCCTTCTTCTCTGCTTTCTTGTCGAGACTGGTTCACTACCGGAGATCTTTTTTCTTTCTTTTATCTTCAAACTACTGTGCTATATACCACTCTAAAACACCCTTAATTGGCCTACAGTATATACCGCACCCCTTATGAGTGCGCTCGAGCGTCATTGATTTATCACCTGGTTTCAAATAGCTGCGTTTTTTATACATATGACATTTGGGGTTTTAGCGAATGACCCAAAAAGAAAATGTGGATTCACGAATGATTCTATTATGTCAGTTTGATGTGAATCGATTCGTACCAAATGCAACATCAGAATTATTTGTGTGTCTTCATCTGTGTATCATTCACCAATTCTCCTCACGTTATTCATTCTCAAGACTGAAAACATTTTCATTACCCAGACCAATTTTCATGAACATAAAAAATGCAGACAAGAATTATTAGTTTGTATCCCACCATTATTAATTCAAATCAGCATAATTGGATACTAATGTAACGAAAATCCTAAAGTTTCTTTTATTCATGATATATCATCGTATTAATTCCACCGTCATGCTTCTAATTCCTCGATATTAATATCAATATTAAATCCGATATTGACAAAACACAATAGCAAATGACAGCGAACAAATATTAAATTCCCAATCTCAATTACCATCAAGGAAAAACAAATATAAAAATATCCTCAGCCACAATAACTCGGAAATCAACATATTGTTTGATAAAAAAAAGCGAAGGAAGGAATAAAGAAAATAAGTACAAATTCATGAACCTGCTATTACTGCTTTATCTGTTATTCTTCACTGTAGATTCAGCAGAGAAAAATAAACCGACAAAAACACCGAGAAAAAGTTAATAATAAAATAAAAAAGGCAAAAACGTACGCACGCAGTACCTATATACATAATAGTCAAGAAGACTTAATGTATTTATAATGGCAGTAGTTCTGGTTTCTGGCTTCTTGTCTGCGGTCACAAGGGGAGCCCCGTCGCGCGACACACTAGTGCCTACACTGCACCGCAATAATATAATAGTACAAACATATAGATATATATATATATATGAATGAAGGTATAACACATGAGAAACGAGTGCGAGTGAGAAACATAAAAATATGAGGGGTGACATATATTTTGAAATGACTATGTCCCGCTTTCAGTTACACTGCAATTGTATATATATTTTTTTTTTCTTCACAGACGAATACTTCATGTGTGTAAATATTTGTGGACAAATTTACCACACTTGAATATGTTTCTAACGGAAATTTATACGTGTTTCAAGTTTATGACAAACGCACAAACATTTTCCCTCTCAAAATCGAGACAATTATACATAAATGTTTTGATACAAATGACGGAAATAATATATTTACCAGCGGCTATTGTGGTGAATAAATAATTGATATGTAGCATATACATATTGTAGTCAGTTTTATCTATTCATCGTCACGTTAGCCACGTAAACACGTCAACCGTACACATATATTCATATTATATACATATAATTACACGCGAATGAGTAGAAATAATTAAAATAGTTGCTCGAATATTAATTGTTTCTGTTTCGACAATAATTATTTCTATGGTTGAGTTAAGGAAAAAAATCAGGTTGAGTAAAAATAAATAAATTGTAGTGATGATTGTAGGACAATGCGAGGACAACGATGTTGATGATGATGGTTGCGTGGCCGTTATAACGTTAGCGTGGGAAGTGAGATCTTCTTCCTGGATTCAAATACATACACATCTATTTCTCACGGTTATTGCAGTGTGACAGACATATTGCAGTCTATCTTAGTGACATTCGTGATTGCACTCACCGTCTTTAACGACCTTCAATTATCTTTACTCATTTTACATAAATGTATTATATCAATTTATATTTATCAATTGTTGACAATTCAATATGTCACTCGGAGTATTCACGAAAAATAGTGAAAATGAATTGAACGATGACTAATGCAGAAAAAATGAAATATCACAAGTGCTCTTGTACATGTGAATTAATATTTTTCTCCGACGAATGTTCTGCACATTTATATATTTTGACAGCGGTATATTTTCGAACTAGTCGATGCGTGTAAGGGGATCCTGCCCTCAGGACGCGACGACTCATATAATTCTAGATTATTATGCGGTAGTCGCGAGGTCTCTAGTACTTTTCTAATTATTTGCTTCTTCTATTCTCACTTCTCTTCACCTTGTTAATTTTATTCTGATTCTATAAATAAACATGATTATCACAATCATATTGAACGCCGAGTGACCACTCATTAAATGTCAAATGAATCAATAAAAAAATATATATTTATTCATTATTTGTCAACTTCATAAATCATCATTATGAATTATGATAAGAAATGAAAGTTTCAAGTTTGTATGTCGTGTCAAACATTATGGCAATATGTGAAGGAAGGCGGACTTTAACCCTTCCTTCACCCTCCTCTCGAGAGTTTAATGGATTTTACGATAACCGTGCGTTGAGCGCGATTAAGTATAATACAATAATACACACAACAATATCACACCAAGAATAAAGGGGAAAAAAAATATAAATAAATATGAAAAAATGAGAAGAAAAAAGAAAAGAAAAAGCGTCGCACATGTACGCGTCACGCCATGGCGCTTTACTTCGTGCGCATCTCTACATAGTATTTGTGCATTTACATACACATATGTCTATATATATAAATATATATATAAGCGCACACATATATATGAGCACGCCCGTGATTAGCCGATAAGTAGAAACGATTTCTCGGGGGGATAATTTAACGACCTGTAACGATTGCCCGCCCCCCAATGTTCCTGGAATATAACAAATGTTGGAAATATAATTGAAAGCGTGAGGGGAATCGAAGTATGGCCTCGTACATTCATAATAATTTTCTGCATTGTGTATAAGAGAATATATATAGGTATGAACACGCTGACAAGTTGAGTTCGATGGTTATGTACTGATCTTCTTGTTGAACAGGTATTTATCTATCTTGATGAAATCACATCACGATCCCAGTGGGAATCAAAAGTTAATCGACATTTTCTTTGTTATTTTGTAAGGATTGTTCAGTGGGTTTGATTATGGACTGAGAAATTGAAAATTATAAACACCAGCAGGAATGAAAATATTGATTGGAAGTTTGAAATCAATTTTTAAAAAGTCTTAATCTTTGAATATGCGTTAAATGGTCTCATTGGACAATTAGATAAGGCAAAGTGATCTGAATAATGACGACCATCCAACATGTTCGACTCGCGTTGTCATTGAGTTAATGATGGAATAATTGTTGGCTCATTTTTTATGTTCATTAGCGTAAAATATTATCGTAAAAATTATGATTGGAAAATGGTCAATTATTTATCATTCATAGAACATTATGCGTAACAGGAGAATTCCGAATAATGTGAATGTTCTTCATGAAGGAAATTATCGAACATGACGGAATGAAAGATGGGGAAATATATGGGAAGTACAGAAAAAATTTGTGGGAATTGAGATGGAAAAATGTGTGATATGAATTTTGTTAAATTAATGGACTCAGTAGATTATACATGAAAGGTTTATTTAATGATATTTAATTTGAACGTATTGACTTTTATAATGTCTGTGGAGATACAGCGATGACGCGCACCAAGATTTTTTTACAAAGTCATTCAGTGGCGCCTGTACATAATACACTCAATACTCTCGTCATCACCCTCGTCCTTTTGAGCCAGACGGACGCGATTATATTCTCCTTGCCAGTATAGCAGTAACTACTCGTTATTTTTTTGTCTATTTTTTCATTATACGTTACGGAGTGAGGCGAAGAAAATTCGAATGATGCGCCCGATGTTTCAAAGTTGCGCGTTGTTAAAGTCACGAGAAAAACGACGTACGTAAACGAGCTTGAACGATGGACAATGTACGTAGATGTGTGTGTTTAAAGTTTGAAGTGAGGGGCAATTTGACGCCTTCCGCTTTCATCATGGGTATTTAAGTGGCGACGAAGAAATGCGTGTAACTTTCTTAAACGAGACTCCTTTTATCGAACGCCGCGATTTTCGTTCACGCATTCGACATGGCTCTCTGAAAATGAATGGACCGCTACAAATCAAACGACGCGACCCCATGGTAATAAATAGCTGTATTGGTACACAAATCTATATAGGTACATATAGCAGTGGCAAAAAAAAAGAACGACTCCATCCGATGCCTTTTAAAAATAATCGAGAGGCTTTCATTCAATCCGATGATTATTTCAACCATTCATTTATCCTCTCTCTACGAAAATTTAATTTTCCAATTTAAATTTCAATCTATTTTTTATTAACTCAATCAATTGAATTAACGTATGACTGTCATACACTGAAACTGTTGGGAGATTAAATTCAGAAAATTTCTAGTGCAATTCATCACGGAATTATTTTATCGAATAATACTGCACATACCTTCTGTTTTGATACCACGTTTTCACTTGTGTATCGGTCAAATTTAATTTCGATGCGAGTTCCATTCGATCCTGAACACTCAAGTACTTTTGCCTCTCAAAACTCTTCTCCAACGTTTGTAATTGCGTATCTGTAAACGCAGTGCGTGCTTTTCTCTGTTTCTTATTGGGTGGTGAATTATCTGGTACAATTGATAAATCCTTTTGGTCGTCTTCTTTAATACCTGGAACACATACATAAAAAACAAAAATGAAACAACAATCGTATGATCACTTCATAAAATTTATCACGCAATAATTTATATCTAGAAGCGAATACAAATAATGTTGGAAGTAAAACGCGGGCAGGAAGTGGCTGGTTATATTGCTTTCTTAGTCCAATCGATGTGCAACTCGCCTAGCGAAACGTATTTTCGTTCCAATGTCTCTTTCTATTCTTTTATTTCATTCACTCCTGCTCACTCAACTTCCACCCCAACTTTACCCAACACAGCGCACAAGCGATCACGTTAATCTTTTGTTCTCGCGCGCGCACCCAAGATCCCATTGGTCGATGTATCTCATTGGCCCACGCGAAAGCGTCACTTTACGCCGTCGCCTTGTCAATTTACGCGTCGTACAAATTATTCCGAGGAACGCAACACAGGAGGGAAATCCTCCGGGGAAATGTGGGCGCATTCTCTATAAACCTGTACAATCCTTTTTTCTTTTCATATACTTTCCTCCCCTTGCTAAATTTTCATCGTTCAATGTTGTTTCTCTTTTCCTTTTTTTTTTCTCGTCTTCTCCTTTGAATGGAAAAAGATATCAGTGGCATAATGGATACTGATAGATTTTGAGACGTGAGTCTTTTTATCGTAGACATTTTACTTCTTCCCTTAGGGAAATGAATCGTAAAGTGAGGTTATTTTCTAAAGGTCCGTTTTCTCGTGAATTCATCGATTGGAACGAGCGGGTATATACGAAGTTGATGGCCGATGGTCTCGGCAATTGCAACACTGGTAAAATGTTGAGAAGGATAAAAGCATCGAGGAATAAAATGGGAGAGATGGAGGGAAAAAAAAATGAGGGGGAGGCATAGTCTATGAAATTGAGTTAACCCGGGCGAAAGCGCAGCTCTTACTTCCCGTTTGATCGGCCAGATTCGCTTGAACGATCTCTGGCTCGTCCACCATGTTGGAAAATGGCCGCCATTCCCGAAGAAAAAATATATGTGCAGTATATACATATCTGTATATGTATTATCCGTATGTGTATTTATATACAAAGGTGGACCATGAGTACAGTGAGATGAGAGAGAGGATAACACCATCAAACTACTCGCCAACGCATGCGGATGGTAGGAACGTTCTGCGAAACGGGTTCGGAGTTTGGAAAACTAAATTTACTATGTGATATACATTTAATGTCTGTGTCCCCTTCCACTTTTCAGTACAGAGTTTTCTTTTTGAGACACTTTCAAGACGTTAGCTGAAACTTTTTCCCCGAGTTTTATCTCAATTCCATCTTTTTTACTTCATTTTTCTCTTTTTTTATTTTCCTATCGACCCGTACCATTACAAAGTAACTTGGAATAACATTTGAGTTGTATATACTTCATGAGATGCTTCGTGAACCATTGGCAACTGATATTTTCAGTCTGTGAAATAATCTCAATGTTCGTAATTGCCGGTGATGAGAATTGATTCAGTAACATAAGGAAAAAATAGTCATTACAATTATCAATATTTTTCTGTATAAAAATTCCTCTGTGTACAGATAATAATATTAATAACATTTATATATGAAGGAATATACTTTTATTTTTTCTCGCTGTCGACAATGAGCATAAAGGAATTAAGTGAGAGGATGTTTATCAAGCAATTACACATGACAATGCAGGTGTAATTAGTATATTGCCCTCCCACAACATCATCACCATGCATTTCCCACTGCGAAACACTCATATAAGAGCATAAAACTTTCCCTCGATGGTTTATTAACCATGTACGAGTGTACATGCTCCTGGATTTTATTACAATGGGAGTTAGCGGATGACAGTTTGCGTGTCCACGACACTTTTTTTTATTTTTATTTGCTTATATTGCTCATCTATCCTGTATATTCTTCCAAGAACCATGATGAGCGTGCGTTTCGTGTCACGCACATACGTCTCCATTATGTGTACATTACGCAGAGTGAAAAAAAATATTTATTCATTTTGAATTGTGATGAGTTAAAATGTAATATGATTCACAGATTTTATTTCGTTTATCTTGTGATAATTTTTTTTATTTATTTTCCACTTTTGTATGATACTTGAAAATATTTAATGGGTTTGTTTTGACCGACACCCTAGCAAATATATAAAATATAATGGATGTTTTAGACGGGAAAAAATTCCGTTCAACCACTATAAATGACTCGCATTAATTCGCATCGAAGGCGGAGTCGTGAAAAAAAAAAAAATAAAAGTCTTTATGTATATGTGAATTGACGAGATTCATGAGAGTTTACCCTCTGGAGTACCCATGTCGTACACACTGTGTCGCAACCCCTGTGCCTTTTTAACGCCGGCGTATACAGCCTGTATGGTTGTTCTCTTTTTCACCCCTCGCACCATTATACCCATAAGTATATACATACATGTTATGTATCCATATGTGCGTGCTCGAATTTGACCCTTGAGTCATTGTGTTACCTCTCAACACCTCCGAAGAAAAGAGAAAGAGACTAAGGATACTGCTTGATGTATAAAGCCCGATTTTATTGCCCAATTCCCATTCCCACCGAGTAATGATTCCGACAGGAAGAAAGAAAAATTTATTTGGGGAACGAACAACACGATTTGAGTTCTTTATGTATCTCGTTTGACGGATTCAATTGGAATCAATCGAGTCACTTCAATTAACGATAAGCAACTGTAAACTTTTATTCGAGGAAAAATATCACCACATTTACATGAGATTTATCAATTTTTTTTTATTAATAATTTGAGAGATGAATTATTTTTTCAGGTACGAGAAACAAATTTAAGTTGGATTAAGGTTTTTTCATGTGGATGATTCAACAATAAAGTGTAGAAAGGAATAATAGAAGGTTCAGCGATGTTACATCCCCAAATCGTTATTTCTCGGTCAAAAATCAGGCTGCGAAAAACTCAGTGTTTGCAGCAGCTCCGTAGATCTCTTTGTGTCGAAAAGAAACCTTGGGTTGAAGTATCATGCAGAGAAAATAAAAAGAAATGACTGGACAAACACAGGGGGGTAAACGCAGAGCAAATATATACATATATAAGCTCATGTGTTTATATTGGTTCTGTGTTTGTAGTGGTCACGCAAAAGTCATGTTAGCGAGTATCCAACCAAGTTTATATACCTACAAAACTTTGGTAGCTCAAGCGCTCTCGATGTTATTGTCGTCGTCCTCGTCGTCTCTTGCTTCGCCCCTTTTCTTCACGCATGTTCGCTACGATGTTATATTGATGTTCACAACACCAAACTGCGGTGCGCTCAGCTATACGTTGGCTTGTAACCCACGGTCAGTGTACAATGTATTAGGGTGCGCGTCAATGTTGTTATATATTCCACCCACTTACGGTGCGCGTCGTCGCGTGCTAATTGCGTATGAGTGTCTATTGGTGTTGAGAATGTGCGGTATTTTTCTCCGATTCTCACTACTCTTTCTCGCCAACAATTTCCAACTTTTCACACTAACTCCCACATCAATATTTCTACAATCTGCTTCGAAAACATTCTCCATTCGTTACACTTAACGAATATTCGGGCATCCATATACAATCAGGACTCTGCGAATTAAATTTTACATCTGCTCTTTCGAGGATTCCGAAAAAAATTTCACATGAGAGGCCACAATATGTGTCTGAAATTAACACCTCAACACAATTTTCACTCAAGTAATATTCTCATTTATCTGAATGTATAAAAGAAAAATACAAGCAAGATTTTTTTTTCTTCCCTTCATCATGAAAGGTATAGAATAGAGAAGTGTAGTGTGTATAAATGTTGACGAGGAGCGATGCCGAGGTCTGCCCTCGACAATGCGAGGTTAAGAGGCTTTTGCGAATCTCGTTACAAGCGTTGAATATATATCAGCTAACACGAATCCCAACGACTACATTCTCTATTCATGCATGCATCGTACACGTATATACCACACATTATATACCATATAAACGCGTATGTGTTCTATTCGTCCCCGCCCTATCACTGTGACAGCTTTCGCTGCTGTCGACAGATAATGATGATTCGCGTCAACATAAGCTTACGTCGTCTCAATCATTAGCATTTACATACATCAATATACATTAAATACATAACGATATGAATTAACCAGAATATATTTATTTTTGATTTTCAATTGTCTCAAAGATTATTGCAACATTTTCTTCTCAACAATTTGATATTATTCAAATGTGAAACTTCCGGCTGTGTCAACTGAAACCAATCCCTTCAATGCACGATCTCTTGTCATACTTGACCGAGAATAAAATTAAAATTCCCATTTTTTTTTCTCTCCACCAATCTCTCAAATCATGCCGATGACAGCCGTTCAACTGTTCACAAATCTGTTCATAAGTTAAATACAAAAATATACAATTGTAACATGTCTATGACAATTTTGAAAAGAGTGTAAACGCTTGCCAATCATTTCCGGTTTGAGGATTATAAAAACTGGCATCGTGGTGTTAGTCATCGTCATACAATTGCTATATACGACTTCACCGGCGCTCCGACAGGGCGTGAAACTGGGCGCCTTGTACACTGCAACCTTTATTATATTCTCTCACTTGCACTCATATGTTTAAGTGTGTAACGCACCGGGCGAGAGAGAAGCCATCAGGGCATCACACGCTGTAAGCGGATTAACGTCGATTCGAATACACGCGCGCGCTCATTCTCTACTTCTTTTTTGCTCTTCTGTCCTTTTTTTTCCACGTTCACCGTTGCTCTTTGAGTTTTCACGCTTTTTGACTTTTTACCATGCGCTTTGTGGGAATTCCACAGCTATTTTCCTTTCTCACTTTATTCACCCTCTCTCAGTCGCACATTTATCCCCATCGCAACACACGCTATATTATATATGTATATATTTGCACCACTCTTGCTAATCATTTCTCATTAATTCTCTGTCCGTCGGCTCTAAATAGCCGCGGCACAAACGATTATCCTCGTGCCCGCTTACTCATACATGTATATGAATGTGTGTATGTGAACACACGCAGAATATAATCGTTCTATAGCGATAACGTGAAACGAGTTGAAGGCGGGTGTTATTGGATAAAGGAAACGCGATTTTCATATCGTATATGTTTATTATATACACAAATACAACGACTCTACGCAAATGTTCATTCTATTTCCCTCCGTTTTTAAGCTATCCTCATGATTTGATTGTTATTGCCAATTACATCGTAATTTTTTCATACCTGTGATTTGATGATTGATGAGAGAGATAAAAACATTCAGACATATAAAAGGGAAAATGATGAGATTGAATTTAATGAATATTTGAATTGAAGTATTTGGTTATGTTGATGGAAACACATTAGTTGGCATGATGTGAAACTCATTGAACTGCTAAATAAGAGTTCTTACAAATTTATGTATGAAAATTGCGAAAATTTCACATTTAATTTAGTTCGATTCATTTCCTGCATTTATATTAGTTGTATGTACGATAAGAAAAAATTTTCCACATGTGATATTATGCAAATCTGAAAAATTAGCTGTTTCGAGTGAAATCATTTATATAAATAACCTCTGTATCCGAACCTTTTTTTTTGTCTCTCAGAATTCCTATTCGCCTCAAGTCAAATATTTGGATATTATTTACCAGAATTATTCTCTCATTTTTTTTCCCCGACACATTTATTCAGGGATTTTACTACAATAAAATTGTACAAAATAGGAGTGAAGAAACAAAGCAAAAAAAAAACACAGAGAGAACCAATGAGAAACAATAAAAATTATACATGTTTGTACATGTAACGTTAGAAAATAAATATAATGACAGGCTTGCGTATTCATTCCAGAAAACGGGATTTGGTAAGGCCCATTAGCCACCCTGTGATTATATCCACGCCGAGTCAACGGAAATAAGATGAGAGACCTGTACTTATATATATATATATAT